>CAUYQG010021842.1:0-11717 GCA_963574415.1 Tarsius wallacei
GCTGGGCTCTGGCGATCCTTCCGCCTCAGCCTTCCAAATAGCTGGAACTACAGGCACGCACTACCACGCCCGGCTAATTTTTGATTTATTGTAGAGGTGAGGTCTTGCCAAGTTGCCCAGGCAGGTCTCGAACCCGCAGGCTCAGGCAATCCACTCACCTCAGCCTCCCAAAGCGCGAGATTACAGCCTGAGCCACCAAGCCCAGCTTAATTTTTTTATTTTATTGTAAGAGTTGAGGTCTCACCATGTTGCTCAGGCTGGTCTCGAACCTCTAGAGCTCGGGCATTCCTCTTGCCTCAGCCTCCCAAAGTGGTGGGATAACAAGCGTGAGCCACAGTGCCTGGCAGCACAATGGTTATTTTTTAAAGGCCTCAAGTCTGAGAGGGTGGAGAATCAGACCTAGTTCTCTCACCCACCTTGTGAATGGGGTTAACTGAGATCAGGAGAGTAGTAGCCATCCCTTTTCCCAGTTCTCAGCTGTGGGCTTAGGCAGATCTGCATTTGAATACCAATTTTGTGCCTGCTTTCTCATCCTCAGACAGGCAGGAATGAGGATGAGATGTGTGTCCAGTGCTAGTACAGCCGCAGCACACAGTGTGAAGAGCCATCTGGACCTGAGATTCCCAGGCCAAGTCCTCTCCCTGCCCAATTGAGGAGTCCCAGTCCTGGCCCAGTGTGTAGTGAGGGCCAGAAACAGAAAGGTGAAGGGAGAGGGTTCCCCCAGGCCTCCTGGCTTGCCTCACATTCCTTCTGTGAACCCGCCCCGTCCTCTCCTCCCCCACTCCAGTCCAGCAAGTCTTGTGTTGGGCCATCCGCAAGTCTCTGCCCCCAGCCTCTGCACTTGCTGCCTACTCCCTCTCCAGCCTCATCTCCACTGTCCCCTCCTGCCACCTGCTTCTTTGATCTGTTTCTGGAAGTTGATTCCATAAGCTTGTTACCTTTACACTTGATGTTCCCACCACCTTAACACCAATCCCAGCAGTGCCAGCTGCTTCTCTTCATGTCCCAACACAAATGCCATCTTTTCAGTGAGGGCTTTCCTGCTGCCCAGCCCACCTTGTCTCATCGCCTGCCTTTGTTTTTTGTTGTTTTTTTTTAGACTAGAAAATATAGTTTACTTAAAAACTAAATTAGACAGCCGGGCTCGGTGGCTCAGCCTGTAATCCCAGCACTTTGGGAGACTGAGGTGAGTGGATTGCTTGAGACCGCGGGTTCGAGACCCGCCTGGACAACTTGGCGAGACCTCATCTCTACAATAAATAAATAAATAAAAAACTAGCCAGGCATGGTAGCACGCACCTGTAGTTCCAGCTACTTGGAAGGCTGAGGCGGAAGGATCACCGGAGCCCAGCAGGTCGAGCCTGCGGGGGCCGGGAGCGGCCAATGCACTCCAGTCTGGGCGACAGAGTGAGACTCCGACTCAAAAAAAAAAAAAAACTAAATTAGAAAGAGAGAAAGAGATTCACCTCTCCAAGGTAAGGGAGAGGGCCAAAGCTAGAAAACATGGCCTGGCCATAGCTCAAAGAGCACATGGTGGCCACACCGTAGCTTAGCAAGGCAATGGCTGCTCTCTCTCTTTAATTTACCATCTTACAGGTGACACCATCTATCACTGGTCTTGGGTCTTTCCCACCAGAACCCAGCTCCATGGAACAGGAAGAAGGGAAGGGCTGTGTCCAAGGCATCCACAGCTGAGTCCCTGGCACCTGCAATAGTGACGCTTGCCTCACCCAGACCCTATCTCCAACCTGGAAGCCATTCATTGCCCCAAGCCTCAACCTCTCCAGCAAAAAGCAGGGCTAATGATTCTCCTTCCTCTCTTGGGCCTGTCCAGAGGAGAAAGCAAAGAGGAACACTGGAGGCAGGAGGGTCCCTTGAAGCAAGGAAGTCAAGACCCCCAGGGACAGAGGAAGACTTTGTCTCAAAAAAACAAAAACACCCCAGCATGGTGTGTGCCTGTAGTCCCAGCTGCTCAGGAGGCTGGGGCAGGAAGATCACTTGATCCCAGGAGGTCAAGGCTACAGTGAGCTATGATGACACCACTGTATTCCAGCCTAGGCAACAGAGCGAGACCCTGTCTCTAAAATTAAGCAACAACAAAACAAACACTGAAGACAGTGTTGTCTAAAGATAGTCCTGGGGGCACCTTGACACCAGCTGAGATCACCAGAATAGGGTTGGGCATAACGAGTTTAAAGGCGGAACTCTCAGTGGCCACACTGCCTTCTGTTTCCAGGAATCACTCCTAAAGGAAATCATCTGAAAAGAGGGAGAGGACCGCTATGTTATTTACAAAACCCCCAAGAGGGAAGCAGTCTGTTCACTAAAAAGTAAGGCATGATCCAGCAGGGTTTATGGCTAGTGTCGTGGCGGAAGCTCATCTGAAGGTGAGGGAAGCAGCGCCATATGGTGGGCCAGGACCACTGGGTTTCAGTTAGTCAGAGACTTTCCCTCTGGGTGTCGGGCATTTTTTTTTTCAGTGGGGGTCTCATTCTGTTGCCTAGGCTGGAGTGCAGTGGCACCATCTTACCACAACCTCTACCTCCTGGGCTCAGTCAATCCTTCCACCTCAGCACATCTGGCTAACTTTTACTTCTTTGAGTCAGTCTCACTCTTGTCACCCAGGTTGGAGTGCTGTGGCACACTCACAGCCACCACAGCCTCGACCTGCTGGGCTCAGGTGATCCTTCTGCCTCGGCCTTCCAAGTAGCTGCAATCATATTGTAAAGGCAAGGTCTTGACAAGTTGCCCAGGCTGGTCTCGAACCCCTAAGCTCAGGCAATCAATCCTCTTGCCTCGGCCTCCCAAAGTGTTGAGATTACAGGCGTAAGCCACTGTGCCCAGCTGGATTTTTTTTTTTTTTTTTTTTTGAGACAAGGTCTTACTATGTTGCCCTGGTTAGTCTCCAACTCCTGGGCTCAAGCAACTCTCCTGCCTTGGCCTCCCCAAATGCTGGGATTACAGGTATAAGCCACCACACCTGGCCATGTTGGGTAATTTTTGTCCTGTGTATATTTTTCTGCAGTTTCCAAATTTTCTACAACACGTACATCAGAAATAAGCGTAAGGCTGGGCATGGTGGCTCACCTCTGTAATCCCAGCACTTTGGGAAGCAGAGGTGAGAGGATTGCCTGAGCCCAGGGGTATAAGACCAGCCTGGGCAACTTGGTGAGAACACATCTCTACAACAAATAAAAAAATTACCTGGGTATGGTGGCATGCACCTGTAGTTCCAGCTACTTGGAAGGCTGAGGCAGAAGGATCACCTGAACCCAGCAGGTTGAGGCTGCTGTGGCTGTGATGGTGCCACTGCACTCCAGCCTGGCCGACAGAGTGAGACTCCAACTCAGAAAAAAAGAAACAAGTGCTGGACCTTGTGCAGTCCTTTCCTGTGCCCTGCCCCCACTCCCACGATGCAGGTCAGAGATTCAAGGAGCTGCAGGAGGGTTGATATTAGCAAAATTTTACTTCAATTTTTTTTTTGCACATAAATGACTCTGAAAAAGCCGATATGCAAGAGGCTAAGACAGCTAATGTCTAAAGGCAACATCGAGGCCACCGGTTCGTCTCTCAGACAAGAGGCACTGCTCAAAGTCTCCCCAGTGCTGGGGGCGAGGGCAGGAGGAGGGGCAGGTTCGGAACAGAGGAATAAATAAGCACAGCTGTCGTGGTCCTACCAGCAGGGCTGGTGGTCCCCGGCCAGGACCCCAAAACTCCAAGGTGGTCCATGGGACTGCCAAACCAAGAGCCCGCAACTCCATGGCTGAACAGTTGGATGTGTTGGGGAAGGCTGGGATTCCAGGATGTCCCCCATGCCAGCCCCCTCTTCCCATTCCAGCCAGGGGCAGAGCCACGATCCTGGCTGGCCAGGCCTGCCTGTCACCCCAGCAGCAGTAGAGGTGAGGACAGTGGTAGGCTGGCCCTGGCACTACAGTGCTGGATGGCCCACATACTTATGTTTACATCTGGACTATGGTCACTGCCAGGAGGGGCAGGTGGAGCGTGAACCAGCAGCCCTCGGCCCTGTAGTGTGTGTTGGGGCAGACAAGGGGTCATGAGGACAGGGGTGGGGCTGGGCATCTCTGGTAAGAACCAGGGCCAGACAGAACTGACCCTGAAGGTTCAGCTATGGCCCACCTGAAACAGAACCTGCCCAAAGGGGCCCCCCAGGGGCCAGCTTGGATGGGTAATCACCAGGGCTCGGGCAGGCCAGGCTGAACCCGGCCCCAGGGTGAGACATGGGTGAATGTGGGGAGGTGGCCGGTGGGTGTGGACAGGGTGTGGCGCATACGCGGGGCAGTGGGCAGCGTGTGGCCAGTGCCCAGCCTTCAGAAGGCAAAGCAGCACTCTTTGGGGTGGCCCACACGGTCCAGGTTGGGCAGGCAGGCGTACTGGATCATGGGTGGGGGTCCGCACATCAGCACCAGTGGCTCCTCCTCCGGGGGTGGAAGGTGGTCCCGGATCATCTCCTCATTCACGAAGCCCTGGCTGTAGTCCCAGGCTGTGGGGCAAAAGGCCAGGAAAGCTGAAGTGTAGCTGTGTGACAGATCAACCAAATCACAGATTCCCACAACCCTACTGGCTTATTAAGCCCCTGGGATGTGAACTCCTCCCCACTCCCTTTTTTTTTCCTGTAAGTCGAAGACACTCTGTTGCCCAGGCTGGAGTGCAGTGGCATGCTCACGGCCACCACAGCCTCGACCTGCTGGATTCAGATGATCCTTCTGCCTCAGTCTTCTAAGTGGCTGGAACTATAGGAGCACGCCACCATGCCCAGCTAATTTTTTAATTTATTTTAGAGATGAGGTCTCCCCAAGTTGCCCAGGCTGGTCTCAAACCCATGGGCTCAGGCAATCCTCTCACCTTGGCCTCCCAAAGTGCTGGGATTATAGGCGTGAGCCACCACACCCAGCCTCCTCCCTTTTTTTTTAAAGCAAGATTTGTTGAGAAGACAGAAAAGTTCCCACGGTGGGAGGGGACCCCAGGGGGTTGCCCTCTTTTTTTAAAAAAGATATTGGATCTTGCTGTGTTGCCCAGGCTGGTCTCAAATACCTGGGCTCAAGCAATCCTGCCTTGGTCTCCCAAAGTGCTGGGATTCACCATACCCTGCCCCTCCTAGCCCCTCCCTTCTTTTCAACAAACACTGAAGAATAAAGAAATTGTTCCCAGCAAGCCCTCACCCTGAGTCCCTGCTCCCAACTCTGAATCACACCTGTGGCTTCAGGCCCTACTGCCTGAGACCAGAACACAAACCCTGTATGGTTCCCCTCACTGTACTTTACAGCTTGGAAAGCCTCTGATGTGGCCACCCCATGGGCAGACAGGCCAGGGGTTATTGATTTCATTTTACAAAAGTGAAAACTGAGGCCCATAAGAAAGGGATTTGGCAGTAGCGGGATACTAGCAGGGGGTGGGGGCTAGGACACACAACATCAACACCATCAACATGGGTACCTGACCTCGTTTTTGTTTTGAGCTGGAGTCTCACTTTATTGCCCAGGCTGGAATGCAGTGGCACACTCATGGCAGCCTTGACCTGGGCTCAGGCAATCTTTCCACCTCAGCATTCCAAGTAGCTGGAACTACAGGAGCGCACCACCATGCCCAGCTAATTTTTTGACTTATTGTAGAGACGAGGTTTTGTCAAGTTGCTCAGGCTGGTCTCGAAACCCTGGATTCAGACAATCCCCTTGCCTCTGCCTCCCAAAGTGCTTGGATTATAGGCGCAAGCCACTGCGCCTGGCACCAGGCGAAGTGGGGACCAAAAGGAGGCCCAGACTTTACCTGTATGATGACTACTTGTATACCTAATCCTGAATTGTACCCCACATCTTTTTTTTTTTGAGTTGGAGTCTCACTCTGTCACCTAGGCTGGAATGCAGTGACTCTCGGGCACTGCAGCCTTGACCTGCTGGGTTCAAGCAATCCTTCCACTTCAGCCTCCCAAGTAGCTGGAACTACAGGCATGCACTACCATGCCCAGCTAATTTTTTTGATTTACTGTAGAGATGAGGTCTCACCAAGTTGCCCAGGTTGGTCTTGAACCCGTGAACTCAGGCAATGCTTTTACCTCGGCCTCCCAAAGTGCTGAGATTATAGGCGTGAGTCACCAAGCCTGGCTGTATCCCACATCTTAAAAAAAAAAACAAAAAAAAAACCGAGGCCCAGAGGAGTCAGAGTTTAGTTGTTCAAGGTCGCAGAGAGGCAGGGACACGGCTGAGACATGAACTCCAGGCTCCAGAGGTCCCAAGCAGTTGACCAGCCCCAGGCTGGTCAGGGTGACATTGACTAACCCCTCCTCCCACAGGCCCACTGAGAGTCCACTCACCTTCCGGCCCTGCACTTGTCTTCCCTTCACTCCCATTTTCCATTTGTGCTCTTCTGACTCACCAGACAAGTCTTTATAAGCCTCCTAAAATCCCTTCCAGAACAGGGTGGGGCATGGAAAACATTTTCATAGCTGGGCAATGGATCTGAAAGTACTTTGTAAAAAACCACATGGGATAAACTGTATTTGCTGGTGAACAAAATGTGCAAGTCTCTAAGGCACATCTGAATTTTGCAAGGATTGTAATGTTTTTCCTTTCATTTATTTATTTCCAAGGACAGGGTCTCACCATATCGCCCAGGCTGGAGTGCAGTGGCTAATTCACAGGAGGCATAACAATTCACTGTAGCCTGTAACTCCTGGGCTCAAGCAATTCTCCCACCTCAGCCTCCTGGAAGCTGGGACTATGACTGCGTGCCACCAGGCCTGGTTTAGTGTGTTTTCCTTTGTACACGCACTGAAGGCGGCTCTGGGGGGGACCCAAGTCAACTGCCCTCACCATGTGTTCTAGTACCGTCCCCTGATCTTTCCCTTAGCACCATTTTCTTTCTCAACATCTAGGATTTCTGCTTATCCCTAACGCTACAGCAGTTCCTCACCTGGTCTCAAACTGTGGGTAGGGTGGTGACAAATATAAGTGAAAAATGCTAGGAGACTACCCAACCACTCCTCCCACTGCAGGAACTAGTCCTTGCTGCTAAGAAACTGGCCCCAGGTTGGGCGCGGTGGCTTTGGGAGGCCCAGGTGAGAGGACTGCCTGAGCCCATGGGTTCAAGACCAGCCTGGGCAACTTGGCAAGACCTCATCTCCACAATAAAAATAAATAAAATAGCCGGGCATGGTGATGCATGCCTGTAGTTCCAGCTACTTGGAAGACTGAGGTGGAAGAATCGCCTGAGCCCAGCAGGTCAAGGCTGCAGTGGCTGAGAGCATGCCACTGCCCTCCAGCCTGGGTGACAGAGTGAGACTCCAACTAAAAAAAAAAACTAAAAAAAGAAACTGGCTCTGGAGGTGGGCTAGGCGCTACCATCTGCCACCACCAGGGGTCAGCATCGGCCCCTCCCTTCTGGACGAGGCTGTCCACTGGCACCACTGTAAAGGATTTCTCATCATGGCTAAAGGCTGCCATGCCAACGAGCCTGCCCTGCCCACACAATCAGAAACTGCAAGCAGGCAGGGTGTGGTGGCTCATGCCTGTAAACCCAGCACTCTGGAAGGTTGAGGCAGAGAATTGCCTGAGCCCAGAGGTTTGAAACTAGCCTGGGCAACTTGTCGAGACCTCATCTCTACCATACATAAAAAAATTAGCTGGGCATGGTGGTACACGCCTGTGGTTCCAGCTACCTGGAAGGCTGAGGTGGAAGGATCACCTGAGCCCAGTAAGTTGAGGCTGCGGTGGCCGTGAGTGTGCCACTGCACTCCAGTGACAGAGTGAGACTCCAAGAAGAAAGAAAGAAAGAAAGAGGGAACGAAGGGAAGGAAAGGAAGGAAGAAAGAAAGAAAGAAAGAAAGAAAGAAAGAAAGAAAGAACCTGTAAGCAGAAGGGAGCAGACCCATCTTTGATTTCTTCCCTTTTGATATATGGATACAAGGTGATGGGGACAGAGCTTCCTTGCCAGCAGATGATGTGTGGGGAACAGTGAGGTCGTGTGAGAAGCAGAGGAGAAGCAAGGGCAGGATGGCAGGACGTGCCGCAAGACCTCAAGCTGTGCTCTTGTGGCTACTTCAAAAATGTCCCATTCCCAACATTTAGAAATTTCCCAAGAAAATCTAGATCCCTTGGCCAGGCGTGGTGGATCACGTCTATAATTCCAGCACTTTGGGAGGCCAAGGCAAGGAGATTGCCTGAGCCCATGGGTTCAAGACCAGCCTGGATAACTTGGCAAGACCTCATCTCTACAATAAATTAAAAAACTAGCCGGGCATGGTAGCACACGCCTGTAGTTCCAGCTACTTGGAAGGCTGAGACAGAAGGATTGCCTGAGCCCAGCAGGTCAAGGCTGCGGTGGCTGTGAGCATGCCACTGCACTCCAAGCTGGGCGACAGAGTAAGAAAGAAAAGTGGAAGCCGGGCTCGGTGGCTCAGCCTGTAATCCCAGTGCTTTGGGAGGCTGAGGTGAGTGGATTGCCTGAGCCTGCGGGTTCAAGACTTGCCTGGGCAACTTGGAGAGACCTCATCTCTACAATAAATCAAAAAAATTAGTCGAGTGTGGTAGCGTCCGCCTGTAGTTCCAGCTACTTGGAAGGTTGAGGTGGAAGGATCGCCGGAGCCCAGCAGGTCGAGGCTGCAGTGGCCGGAAGTGGCCACTGCACTCTAGTCTGGGTGACAGAGTGAGACTCCAACTCAAAAAAAAAAAGAAAGAAAAGTGGAAAGGCCTGGCCACACAGGGCTATACTTCTGCAAAGCAGGACTGCTCCTTCTGGTTGAGGCAGATACTCTCCAATTTACTTCAGTCCCCACCACTTTCTATAGTCTCTCAACCCTGATGCCAAACATTACTGGAATTATCCAGAAGGAAGCCTGAGCTTCTATTTTTCCTAAAGAAGAAATTAAGCTATATCCTGAACCCACATCTCTACCTAAAGCAGGAGAAGGAAGGATGGTTTCATTCTCAGAAGGCAACCTCATTCCAAGTGCCAGGGCGGCCCTCACTCAGTGCCTCCCGCATGGTCTTGACTCTTCCACAGCTCACTGTATGACCTTGGCAAACAGCTTAACCACTGGACAGGTAGCATGAGGGTAACCACAACATCAGTCCAGCCACTCCCCAGGGCTGGTGATGGGAAAGAAAATGGCCCTGGAGAGCACAAACTGTAAAGTGGAAGCAACAGCCCCCACTGCCAACATTGCCCTTGGAGACCTGCCCAAGTGGGCCCAGCCCAGGGAGAGGACACCAGGCCTCTCTGTCCAGTGAGGAATAGTGCAGCAGGTTGAGGAAGGACTCTGGTTCTAGAGGCAAGGCCTTGAGTTCCAGGCCAGGCTCTGGTGTTTTCTGACTGTGTGACGTGGGGCACTAATGTTCCCTCTGCACCCTTGATGCTCACCTGTGAGGCGGCGTCACACCATCTCCCTCTCACAGGGCTACAGGGAGCAACCAGTGGGTTCATGGGAGCAAAAGTCTCAGCCCTACCCACCACGCCCTGCCCAGGACTTCCCCCTCTCACCTTCAGGAGCTTTGTCCAGCGTGTACCAGAGCTTGAAGCGAGTGGAATGTTCGTTCCTCAGTTCCTCCAGCTCTGGCCGCAGCAAGATGTCCTTTTCAGTCTGTATGGAGACAGAGCCAGGCAGTCAGGAGGGGTGGGTGGCAGGGTCTGCCCTTGGAGACAATCAATGGAGATGCACCCAGGCAGCTGTTGACCACACCCACTCATGGACCACATGCTGGTAGAGCTCCCCACCACCCCTTTTTGTCTTCTCTAAAGAGCCCACCAGAGCAGCTGACAAAGGGGTTTGCCACAAAAGCAGTTGTGGGCCGGGCATGGTGGCTCACACCTGTAATCCCAGAACTCTGGAAGGCTGAGGCAGGAGGATCACTTGAGCCCAGGAGTTTGAGACCAGCCTAGGCAACATAGCAAGACCTCGTCTCTACAAAAAAACAAACAAATTAGCAGGGCATTGTGGCATGTGCTTGGAGTCCCAGCTACTCAGGAGGCTGAGGCAGAAGAATCACCTGAGCCAATGAGGTAGAGGCTGCGGTGAGGCAAAAGTAGAAAACAGAACCAAAAGGAGCCAGAGCCCAACCACAGCCAGCAGGGAGAAGGCAGGAGGGAGCTGTGCTGACCTCCATGGTGATTACCCCCCGGGTGGTTATAGTACTTGAAATAGTCATCGGCTGTCAAAAGGAAAAGTATTCGGTACCCTCAGCCCCTGGGAAGGTCTTCTTCCATTCTTGGGTTGTCCATTGTAATGTCAGGTATACAGACGCCACTCCCCACAGCTCCCCTGCCCTTCCAGCTGTGCCCAACCTTCTGTCTGGTCTGCAGCTCCGCCTCCTGTCTCTACCTGGCCAGCTCCACATGGCCCTACAGAATCCTGCCCATATCATCCCTTCCAGGAAGTCTTCTAGGACCCCCCAGGGAGACTAAAAAATGTCTGCCAGGATCCTCCACCCTCCTTGTCTTGACCCACCATGACCAAAGAGGCCTGAATGTGCTCAGCAGAAAGAATTGCCAAGGGCCCGGTCGCAACCAGAGAGGAGGACAGCGACATTTCCTGAGAACCCACAGGAACCAAAACAGCACACGCTGCCGTGACTCGTCCTCACAGCTCCTCAGTGTTCTCCTCCAGGAAATGGCTGCAGGTGGGGGCATAAGCCCCACATGTCCTGATTTCTGAGGTGAGGGGCTGAGGGCCCTTCCTGTCCTAATGGGGTAAGGACAAGGACAAGGTTTGGGCTACAAGAGCTCAAAGTTAAAAAATGCAGAAAATATGGAAGACAAGAACAATTACCTGAAACCCTCCAGAAATAAAGATATCTGTTAAGACTTTAGTGTCTTTTAGACTTTTTTCCTACATATAAATTTTAAAAATAAAATTTATAAAATAAAATAGGGTCAGACCATGGATGCCACCTGCCACCTACTTTTCTCAGGTCAAGACACAGAGACTGTCCCCATGCCAGTGGCCCTTGTACCAACACCCTTCTTATCAGTTGCCACGTGCCCTGGGCAAGGGGACCACATGCTCCCTTTGACGGACCTTTAGATTGTTCCAACACCATCCCTTATACACAATGCCTCTTTGAGTATCCTCACCATCCTTCCTGATCCTTAGGATAAATCTGAGGAAGGGGGTTCCCAGGTGGAAACTTCTCCATCATTAAGACACGTGATACACAAGTATGATCTATTCCCCAGGAAGGCTACACGATTTTACAGCCCAGCAGCACACCGAGTGACCCTCTTCCTATACTTTTACCAGCAATGGTAATACTTAATATTAATATTGAATGGTAATATTTAACAATAAAGAATAAATCTGTCACTGGTTTAGTCATATATTTTGTTAGTTTGTAAAATCACTTTTAATATTAAATATATTAATTTTTTTTCTTTAGTAAAGTCTCACAGGCTGGAGTGCAGTGGCATGCTCACAGCTACCGCAGCCTCGACCTGCTGGGCTCAGGCGATCCTTCCACCTCAGCCTTCCAAGTAGCTGGAATCACAGGCATGCACCACCATGCTTGACTAATTTTTTGATTAATTGTAGAGACACGGTCTCACCTAGTTGCTCAGGCTGGTCTCAAATCCCTAGACTCAGGCAATCTTCTCACCTCCACCTCCCAAAGTGCTGGGATTACAGGTGTGAGAGCCACCACGCCCAGCGAGGGATATTAATTTTTTTTTTTTTTTTTTAGATTAGAAAGTAAATCAGAGGGCCGGGCTCGGTG
>CAUYQG010021844.1:0-15734 GCA_963574415.1 Tarsius wallacei
AATTTTAATCAAATCAATAGGAAGCAGTTCTGTGAATCACTGAAAGAAAGAAAAAGAAAAAAATCACACTAAACACATTTTTTTTACTGAAAAACTAAAAATTTAATAGGAAAAAACAAACTCTTCTGGTTAGTCAGAAAAAAATATTTTGTTTTTTTTTCCTTTCTGTAGAGATGCAGTCTCACCATATTACCTAGGTTGGTCTCAAACTGCTGGCTCAAGCGATCCTCCCACCTCGGCCTCCCAAAGTGCTGGGATTACAGGCACGAGCCACCATGCACCACCAGAAAAGAATATATTCTTTACCTGATGGAGTCATACATCAGTGACAGTATTAAGCAACTATAATTCCAATAACAGGTGCACAGTCACAATATAAACGTTTAAAAAAATGGTAGAATCAAACAAAATTCAGATACTTGAGTAATTTTTGAAACCCGATGACCCTACGGGATGCTGTAGGCAGGTGAATTTTAAAAGCCATTTATAACACTGCTGTGAGTCAGGGTGTCCTAAAATGCACAGGCCACAGGTGTGCACGACACGTTTAAAAATACCACACGGAAGGCATGGAGATGAAACACAGGAGGCGGCAGCGTGACAGGTGGGGAAGAGACTGTGAGTACACAGAACCACAATTCAGTTGCTGCTGACCAGGAAGGAGTGGAGTGACCCAGGAAGAGCCTCTCGGTGTTGCAGGGCCTTGCGTGTGGCTATGCTGAGTTTCTGAAAGCAGGGATCACCAGGGGCGGTGGGGTGGGGAATCTGCTTCCTGGGTTTTCTTACCTACAGGCAGTATGAAACCTGCCTTTGTCCAGTCTGTCTTCACATTTTATGTCCCTAAGACTGAGTTTTTCTGAGCGTTCTGCCTGGGCTTTATTCACCATGCACAGGTGACCGCACTGGGGCAAGCTTAAGAGAGTGTCACCACACAAAAACTCTGCATCAGCTCAGAGGAAAGTAATCATGTGGACAAGGGGCTTCCTCCTGTGGTACCTTTGAAGTAACTAATACTCCCTACTGGACTTAAAAAGAATCTCACTTCTGGTCAAAGTGAAACACTATTTAAAAAGATGAATCCCGCACTCTGTCGGGGGCCTGGGACCTGGGAGTGTCACTGGCATTCAAAACTTGGATCTGGGACGTGCCTGATTCACTCCTTAGCAAGGTGAAAGTTGGCACCGGGTGGTTGGTATAAAACGACAACTCGGCTTGAGAAAATGTGTTTTCCATGTACCTGTTTAGGAGACAATCTGTGAGGAATTATTCAAATAGCCACAAAGAAAGGGAATTGATTAAAACACATGCTTGGGAGGCGATGATCCACAGAGGGGTGGCATGATGGGGACCTGCCTGCATCTGTGCAGTCCTGAGTCCTCAGGGTTCTTGGAACTTGTCACCCGCAAAAGACAACCTTCTCTCGGACACCGCCCGAAACCAGGACAAAGTTCTAGATCAAGTTGGTAAAAAGGCCTCTTTGGAGACAGTGAAGACAAATTTAAAAATAGGAGAAGCCAAGCAAGAGACCACGTTTAAAAAAAAAAAAAAGGTGGTGGCACAGCAGCTGAGCACTCTTATCTTGGAGACTGGTCAAGGGCGTGAGTTGTGCAGTCCTGGCCTCCTCACCTCTCCGTGTGCGATTAGCTCTGGCACACATGCAGGAGAGGAAAAGCACGCTTCCCTCGACCTGGACTAGAGATACGCAGCAGAGAACCCTGACCAGCACGGCTTACCTCCAAGAAGGCATTCATTTGCTTCTGGACCCTGTTCACAAATCTCCACTGGATGACTAAGCTGCAGAAGAAGAGGGAACAATATTTAGGCATCCTCACTGTCATGAGCACTCCCTGCTTCCTTCACCACGGTGACTGCGCCTCGCCAGGCAGGGGAAAGGAGAGAAACCTCTACTTGCAGAGCCAAAGGGAGCGTCTGCTGCCGCACACCCACAGTTTAAGCATGAACTCTTCCAGGAATCACTGGAACAGCCATCAAAAACCTAGGCCGGATTCGGTGGCTCAGCCTGTAATCCCAGAGCCTTGGGAGGCCGAGGTGAGTGGATTGCCTGAGTCCGCAGGTTCGAGATCCGCCCGGGCAACTTGGCGAGACCTCGTCTCTACAATCAATCAAAAATTAGCCGAGTGTTATAGTGCACGCCTGTAGTTCCAGCTACTTGGAAGGCTGGGGCGGAAGGATTGCCAGAGCCCAGTAGGCAGACGCTGGGGTGGACCCTGAGCATGCCACTGCATTCCAGCCTGGGTGACGGAGTGAGACTCCGACTTAAAAGTAAAACAAAAACCTAAAACCTCACCAAGGATTTCAAAAGAATAACTGATGTCTCCTCCATCAAGCTTAGTTGATGAAAGTTGCCTTATGAATGTGACTATGCAGAGAAAGGAGAAAAGGTTGTGGGGTGTGCAACACAGGCATGTGTGCATGATACATAGTGTATGTATACACACCCACATGCATAAATAAATATGTATGGATACAGAGGGTGCCAAAAATGTATACACATTTTAAGAAAGGAAAAAAACCATTAAAGTTGTGATACTCAATATATATCGATAACAAAAGAGAAACACAAGTCACACTTGACTTCTGAAATGACAGGAGGTGCACAGAGTGGTTACCATGAGTGTCCAGATAATTCTGATTATGGTGAACTAAAAGTAATACGTAGATAACATCTCTTAAAATATGTAAACAATTTTTCTGGCACCCCCGGCATTTGTAAAAAGAGTAGTCAGTATAGTGCTTTGTTATATATTTCATTCTAGTATCCAATGTACCGATATTCAACAATGACATATAAGCTTTATCAGCAAAATAATTTGTACTAATACTTTAACATCAATATCTGGAGAATGAGTGGTAAGACCTCTTTTTTTTTGAGTTGGAGTCTCACTGTTGCTCAGACTGGAGTGCAGTGGCCGCTCCCGGCCACCGCAGCCTCGACCTGCTGGGCTCCGGCGATCCTTCCGCCTCAGCCTTCCGAGTAGCAGGAATTACAGGTGCACGCTACCACGCCCGGCTGACTTTTTTTTAAAAAATTTATTGTAGAGATGAGGTCTCGCCAAGTTGCCCAGGCGGGTCTCGAACCCGTGGGCTCAGGCAACCCACTCACCTCAGCCTCCCAAAGGCGCGGAATTACAGGCTAAGACCTCTTTAAGTAACTGGATTTCACTGGAACCATTTTCCCTGTGACAATGCTTAGGGAAGAGCAGAACTTATCATGAGGCAAATTCACTCTGGATTCCATCGGAGGTGTTTCGTCATCATGAAGGGCTCTCACCGCTGAGGCGGTACCATGGTAACGGCTCACGAGGACCAACCTGCAGCATCACCACCACTCAGCCACATCAGGCTTTACTGCCTGGGCTGCAATCATCAGTCCCACAGCGTTCTTCTGGCACCCGGGAGTACAGGTGTCAGAGAGCAGTTGGAGATTTCAATCATACTGTTTAAATAAAGCTAGCTGAACCCTGCCCGGCCCTGGCTCCCACCAAATTTGAACACTAAAAGAATTAACTGCAAAGGATGATGCATAACACATATCACACGTGTCAGGCTCCTCAGACTTGAGACCCTGGTCGCCCTGGGCTGGAGAGTTTTTAAAACTTATCCACAGTTTGTATTTCTGATGGAAGACACTGGTGTCTGCCAGGGTGTCATCTGCTAAAATAGCCCAAGTTCAGAGCAAGTGTGTCAACTGATGTGGACAGGTAAGAATGGGAGTATCTCATGTCTAGTTTATTAAGCATAACATGCTTTTCACTTGACAGTTAAAAAAAAAGTCTGCCAGATGATAGTTCCACTCTTTGTCAGGGTCTCCAACACTCTCCATTTTTTCCTAATTAGGAAGGTCAGAGGATTTTCTTTGTAGATCACACTGAAAGATGCTAAGACCCTTAGTTAATTAACTGAATTGAAGACCTCTGCCAATTTCAAACGAGAAGCAAGTTGGGAGCCCAGCTTGTTGAAATGGAGTGCTGGATATAAACCAGGCACTCAGGCATGGCAGACACCCCACAAAATGGGCAAACCCAGGACCCAGGAATCACACATGGCCATGCTCACCTGGGTTAGGCTGGCAACGGTGACCCAGTGATCCTTGCAAGACCCCAGAATCATGTGTTTGAAGCACACACAGATAACAAAAAGGAAAATGTCATGTGGCCGACAGAGAAAGAACTGCCTGGTATAGGTGTCCTAGGATTACTTAATAGTAAGACTTTCTTCTGGAAATGTTAAGTGAGACTTCTGAAAGGACTTGGTATATTATCTTCTACCAACTGAGGCTGAGAATGAGTTATGAAAATGACAAATCTCAGAAATAAAATTCATTATGTTTGCACGTGCTGAATTCTTCCTGTCCATTTTAACTGTTTTTGTACATTTCCATTATTAAAAAGAAGTCAGGAGGGAGACAAAATGTTTTGTCTTTGTTGTCCCCTAATTTTACTCTACTGGCCGTTGAAACAGTGTTCCACTGTTGTAAATCAAAACTGTAAAGGAGATATCCACACATTCCAAGAGGATGTGTCACACCACTCAATAATGTCCACCATTTCTCCCTCCTCTGCTCCTTATGGGGCAGCTCACCGGAGTCATGACGTGAGACAGACCTTCCATCCCACATTCAATTTCCCATTAACCCAAGTCACACACTGAATTCATATTGTTAAAAACTCACCAAGACACACATGCCTATAACATGCATGAACTGTCTTGGCAAGGAATGCCAACCAAATAGGCTGTTCAATTTATGAAAGTAAAGGATGTAAACAGGTGTATACGTACTCAATATATTCCCTTTTGTTTTCATTTGTTACCATTATTTCTGACCCATTGGGCTTCAAATCCACTTGATATGTCTGTAATTACAAAGATAAAGCAACAATCACTATCATGAAGTTATCTCGCATAGTATGACCGAGTAATAACATTTTACTACAAAAGGAAGAGAAACCAAAACTTATTCAAAATACTCCCAGCAAATGGGCTCTGTGCACAAGAGAATATCTAATAAGGCTTTGAGTTGCTAAGACGCTACACACTTAAAGATACTACCATGAAAGGCAAAATTATTTCAGGGTTATTTATGAGTTTTAATTATTCTCCATACATTACCAGTAGTGGAGAAGAACATTTTAAAAATCTGCTATTCATTAACCAAGAAGAACTTAATTAATTAATCAAGAGAAAAGAACAGGGTACAGCCATCAAGACTACAGCGATCCAAATTCTAATGCATGCTTTTCTGAAAATTAAATTGTACAGTCATAAAAAAGACGCATGAAATTTCTTTCAAAGATGCAAACACAGAAACTGGAAAGAAAGAAGGAATGAAAGAAAGAAGGAAAGAAAGCAAGAAGGAAGGAGGGAAGGAAAGAGAAAGAGAAAGAAAGAAAGAAAGAAGGAAAGAAAGAAACTTAGAGAAGCCAGGCTGAACCATCTGCCTTTTGAAAACAAGGCATTTGTTTGCACACAGATGCCTTCCTCTGCCCTGACAGCTCCCTCCCTTAGAGCAGCTGCAAAACGGGTAGCACCTTCCATGCTGTGACCCAGTCCGAGCTTAACACCACGACTTATGAGGCAGTCACCAGCAGAAGGGAAGGGAGAGAGGCCTACCATTTTAAAATAGAACGCTATTCTCATTGCAGAAATTAAAAAAAAAAAAGGTGGGAGAAGATCACCACCCACAGCTCCCTCCTGGAAGGACAATGTTTTGGGAAGGTTCCCTGTAGACTCTTCCTATACCTGCCAGGTATATCACAGAGTAAGCCAAGCCAAGGAGAGAGGACTTTCCAGAGGGAATGTCAGGGTCATATCCTCCTGAGGGACCCAGATTCCAAGTGCTCATGAGATCTGTGCTCTGGCAGAAGTCACTCTCAGGGATGCCTCGCCACCCCCGCCACACGTCCACCCCGGTCGTGTCCCATGGCTTCTCTCTGCACGTGACTCTTGCGTCCAGTCACAGGGAGAGGCTTTCCAATTAAAACACGCTGTTTGTTGATCTAGTCTCTTTACATCTTCTTATTTTTCCTTTTTCTCTTTACCAGGAAGGGATCTCATACGACTCTATTTTCTACCAAATTGATTCAGCTCTTTACTGGGCCCAACGTAGATTTGAAACCCACGGCTGCATTTCCTGAAATCCTTCCCCAGTGTCTCCCATTTTCTCAAGGGATCACCGGCCCCTGCCCTGCACAGGCCATATCAGGGATGGAGTCCATCAGTTTTCTTTTCTTTTTTTTTTTTTTTTTGAGTTGGAGTCTCACTCTGTCGCCCAGATTGGAGTGCAGTGGCCGCTCCTGGCCACCGCAGCCTCGCCCTGCTGGGCTCCGACGATCTTTTCGCCTCAGCCTTCCAAGTGGTTGAGGAGGGTGGGAACATTTCCTATCGTAAGACATTTCTAGTTCTTGCCAGTTTTTGGAGGTTTGTGGACAGTGTTCACATAGACCTTTTGTCCTATGTTTTAGTATGTCTCATACGGGTTTTTCTTCCCCTCCCCATTTATTCTTCCTCAAAAATTGCCTTGTTGCTCTCTGCAGTCATAGAGTTTTTCTGCCAGAGCCAGAGCAATGACAAGCTCATAAATCCAAGTGCAGTTCTTGATACGGAGATGGCATCCTATGAGGCTCGGATACACTAAGATGGAATCTTTCCTCCCAGCCTGGCCCCCTCAGCGCTCTGCTGTTCCAGGCAGGCAAAGTAAACAACCCGCAACACACCCCTTCCGGGATTCACCCATCCCTCTTTCTTGGCTCACACGGCCTCCTCTGGTGTTGTCTGGGAGCTGTAATTTCCATAAGCCTACCGAATGAATGAGGAGGGTCAACCACAGACAAGACAAGGAAGGGAGACCAAAGGCAAAAAACAGCTCTTGTTCTTCCAGAGCAGCAGCCGGTTATGACAAAGAGCAAAATAAGCCAGGGTCTCCGAGTGCAGAGAAATACACTACTGGGGGGCGTATAATTGGGTCGATCTCTTGAAGATAATCTGGCATTAAACGCCAACATCTTAAAGTGCGTTATCTCTTTTCACAATTTCTCCTTTAGAATTCATCAAGGGAAAAATTAGTCAAGTATACAAAACACATATTCCAAGATTACATGATCTATATGCTATATATATGAATATTCCTGGATTATACAGAATTATGCTCCCATGGCAAATATTGAAACAGCCTAAATGCCTACGGACAAGGCATGATTGAAAAATATATGATACATCTGTAAAGCGGAATTCCATGTAGCCATTAATATGGTATAGATGTTTACTGACATGGAAAAATATCTGTGATATATTCATTTGAAAACTGTGTACGGTACAGTTCCATTTCCATAAAACAAAAATGTGTGTGTGCTTACAAAAGAATAGTTTTGGAAGATATAAACCAGAATGAGTTTTCTTGAAACAGTGGGGAAAATAAATGGCATTTATATATTTTTGTTATACTGGCTTTATTTTTGTTACAAAGGCCAGTATTTTATAATCAGATAAACCAATAAAAATTTAAGTGACATATCCCTCTGTGGGCAGCTGGCCAGTTTCATGATAGATTCTGATGATGGGTGTCTCTACTGGGGACTGAGGGGAGGGCTTGCAGACAGGCACAGCAAGAGTGGTTTTTAGTTCCGTTCCCTAAGCCACTAGGTTAGGGGTAAATCCCCAAGCTTTCGATGGTGTTGAATTCCCATTCCTCTTGGGTCCTTCCAGATGACATTTTTGTGGGAAGCAATGACCTCGGTTCCGATGCCACCGCTTCAACTGGTTGCCAGGGCCTAGATGTCAGACTGCCGCCTGTGCTGTGGGTGCAGGTCCATGCCCTGAGGCACAGCTTACACCACTGCCTCACTCCTACAGGCAGGTTGCCATCACCTCCTTTTCTGGTTGAGTGTGAGGCCCTGCAGAAGTGGAGACAGCTGGGACCGGCCCGGGTGTGCTGGATGCCACAGCTTGACTCTGTACAGTTTCCCTGGTGGACCTCCACTCCGCTTGTGCACCTGCCTAACTATAGCCTTGATGTGTTTTTGTTTCCCTCCACACTTCACACTTCCCGATTTCAGCTGTCCCCCTACAAGGCAGGGAAGAACTGCACATCCTCAGGATGGAGCAGCAGATGCCATGGCACACATGGGCTGTAGACCCTTGGTGGCTTCCAGTGGCAAGGCAGCCTAGCTTGGAGGTGGGCAAAGTCAGGGCCAAAGTCAAACAGGGGGCTTCTCTCAATCCTGCCCATTTCCTACAGGGAATGTGGGAGTGCTCTGGCCTTAACCACGTGTGTGAAAAGCATTCCTGGGAGGAGGCAGACCCAAGGAGGTGACAAAGGATAAACAGGAAACGTAGCTGGAGCCAGTGCCAGAACCCAGGTATCCCGTTCCCTGGGTGAGGAGTCTCTAGCACCTCCTCTCTGGGGTGAATTCCTGCCATCGTCATCTGGTTCCCAGCTACCCGGAGGCACACTCTGCCCTAACACTGGCCTTCCCGGCCAGCATCCTTATTCCCTATGTCTGGACTTGCGAGGAACCCACATGCAGAACACTAATACGATGGCTGGCACACAGCAGGTGCCCAATAAGTACTCCTGGAGAAAACTGCAGGGAGAAACATTCCTGTTTCTTTCATTTGACTGGCCCGACCCTAAACTCCCTTGCTCATAAAGATCAAAGGAAGATCTGAGGGGAAGTACGACCCGCCCAGAATCCTCCCCATGGCAAATTAAAAACTCTGGATTGACACACATCTCCCCGGTAAGATGTCTGAGGCCAAAGTTCTGAGAAGTTCACTGAGAAACTTTGGATCGCATCAAGCATGTGATGCCTCACCCGCTTTGCAGACTCCATACTTGGACGGTGAGCACTGCTGGACCAACACGCCCCGATGAGTACACACAGGCCCTATGGGATGCGGCCCGTGGGCACTCAGCACGCCGCACACCCTTCCCCACGGGGACGCCCCTCCTGTCCTACCGTCCCCAGCCAGGCCTTCCTCACCCTCCCAAGCCATTCCCAGCAGACATCGAAGCAACTATACCGACAGTCCTTAGACGTTTGAGTCGACTCTGGACTCGCTAACTTCCCATTTCTTCAGTGGCCACCTGTCTGTTTCCGTGACTGGTCATGAGAAGCTGGTGCCTCTGTCCTTCCGGGACCCACGTCCACCTTGGGGCTCCCATTCTGGTTCTTTCTGGCTTCTGCCAGGAGTTGCTCTGCCCCTCACCTCTCTTCCTCATGGACAGTTTCTGCCTGTCTACTCACTCCTTCGCCCAACCCTGTGTTTTTTATTATCGCCCTCCAAAGAGCCTTCTCAGAGCTTCCCTCCCCAACGGTCTTTCTCTGCGAAACCTTCACGCGCAGATCCACTGTAGGTCTGTGGTATGTCCCACGGCCTTGGGGAGGGCCAGAGAACATTTTAATGTCTTCGACGATCTCCAAGAACCAAGTTTTGTCTCCTCAGGGCCATCCTTCTGTTGAGAAAGTAAGCCTTAGCCTAACTCAGGACCGGTCCTAAAGATGTTTGCTACTTGGCCGTGTCCATTCTCTTCCTCTCCCTGCTGTATAGTCCTAGAGCCCCATACTCCCAGTGCCTCTTCAAAACAGATCAGATGCTGCTTTGCTGAACCTTCAACAATGAATTTTTACTTGTTACAGCCCTAAAAGATCTCCTCCCCCAGGGGGTGGGGGGAGCGCATACGTGCAAATGCCTGTACACCAGTGCACGGACATATGGTTTATTCTTCCTGCTCAGCATAGGACGATCATTCAAACACTGAAATTTTTTCAGTGGGAACATTCATATCAGGCCCCAGAAAACTGCTGCTCCAGACTTTCATCTATCAGAAAGAAACAAATTGCAAAATAAAGGCAACAGCTGCAGCTTCATTACATGAAACAGCAGCTACCAAATTCCATGGTCTGATATTTCTAACCGTGAAATGGAAGAAGCAAAAAAAAAAAAGGCTCACCAGGCTCGATGGCTCAGCCTGTAATCCCGAGCTTTGGGAGGCTGAGGTGAGTGAATTGCCTGAGCCCGTGGGTTCGAGATCCACCCGGGCAACTTGGCAAGACCTCATCTCTACAGTAAATCGAAAAATTAGCTGGGCGTGGTAGCGTGCGCCTGTAGTTCCAGCTCCTTGGAAGGCTGAGGCGGAAGGATCGCTGGAGCTCAGCAGGTCGAGGCTGCGGTGGCCGGGAGCAGCCACTGCACTCCAGTCTGGGCGACGGAGTGAGACTCCAACTCAAAAAAAAAAAACCAAAAAAAAAAAACCAAAAAGCTCAAAACGCAGTCGAAGGCTGACTGCACGTCCGTCCATCTCACACGGGGCACCTGTACTTGCTCGGCCCCATTCTGGAAACAACTTGGTCTTTTGGCATCATCAGAGAGGCCTGGGACTCCTTGTGGATCAGAATTAACTGAACCATGCACCGGACTTTGCAGAGAACTGAACGAGAGGCTTGCACGGGCATCTTGCTAATGCCTGTGTTTCCAGGACAACTGTGTTCTGAGCACACCTGCCAAGCACCAGGCACCGTGCTAGTGGCAACGAGGGCGAGCAAAAGGCAGGTACACTGCTGCCATCGCTGGGACAAAGCCTGGTGGGAGAGTCCAAGGCTAAACACACACTCGGACAAACGAGTGCAAAGTCGTCTGTGGTACACGCCACAGGGATGGCATGGAAGGTTCTCTGAAGTATACGGTCGACGTTGATGGCCGACTTCTTTGAGGAAGGGACGTCTGAACTTAAGAGTGGGAATGTGCTCCCAATGGAAGGAACAGCATAAGCACAGTTCCGGAGGCAGGAGGAGCCGATTGTGATCAAGAAGCCCAGTGGGACCAAGCCCAGAAAGCACGAGGGGTGAGTGTGACACAAAGCGATCGTTTTTACATTCTGAAAAGGCACTCTGCCACTACAGGAAGGTACAGCGGCTGTAAAGAGACCGGCCAGCAGGAGTCTACGAGAGAAGACAGTAGCATGGACTCGGGTGCTGGTGGTGGAACGACATGGAGGATGGGTGGAGGTGAGAAATGCTTGGGAGGGACTTGACCAGAGCTTGGTGATGACAGACTGGACCTGAGAGATGAGATCAATACACGGCGGCTCAGCTCGCTCTGAATTCCTCCCCAAAGTGCAAAATAAAAGCACGGGTCCCCTGTTGACCAGGTTACCTCTCGTAAACCAAATGGGCACCTTGTCATGGGCTTACTCATCTCTTGGGCCTGTTCTGATGACTGTATTACTCTACCCAAAAGTCAGGAGATGCCACAGCATTAAGTGAGGTTAGATGAGTGTTTTTAAGGAGAAACTGGCATGACCTATAAGGATCTTTATCAGAGGATTCAAACATCCTGCGTTTGGCTTTCCTATATTAGGAGGAAATGGTGAGTGTTTTTAAGGAGAAACTGGCATGACCTATCAGAATCTTTATCAGAGGATTCAAACATCCTGCGTTTGGTTTTCCTATATTAGGAGGAAATGGTTACATTTAATTGTAAATAAAAGAGGCTTCCCAGATCACTTCTAGCTATGGCACTGCTAAAACTTCTCTGAACTGTGTTAATTTTAGTTGGTCATATGGTTTTCTGCGAGTGGATACACAGAGAGACTTTCAATGCATTTGACACACAACTGATTTTAAATCTTCCTTGGTTCTTTACTTCTACTCCTTCTCTCATAGATTAAAAATGAAAGGAAGACAGTTTCAGGACGGCTATCAGTGTCTCATCCTTTGAAAACTGGCAGTTTAAAACCCTTCGACAGGTCCAGTCTGAAAGAAAATAAAAAAAACAGCCTCCGAGACTCAACTGATTTTGCTTTCTCATACTTCAGACTTTAACTACCTAACAATACATTAACATTACTATTAACGTTAAAAAACCCAGGTTAGCACCGCTCATTTATTTGCTCAACTGGAGGCTGAGCACTGGAGATACCAAGAGCTCAAGCGGCTTACAATATCACTAGAGGACAGTATGAAAAGAAGGGAGAAGGTATCGGGACAGGCAGGGCACTGAACCGCCAGCAGCTGGCACTGAGGCATCCTTGGGGACTGTTCCAAGCAGGCGGGTTCGAGGAGGGAGGTGTCAGAGGACCAGGTTCGAGGTGGGCAGTGTTGGAGCACAAAGGACATAGGCCATGCTAACGAGTTCTCGTTGACAGTGAAGCTTCCAGGATGGCCAGGTAGAAGAATGACACACTCAGGCGTGCGTTTCAGAAATATTCCACGTGGGGGCACAGACTTGAGATGCAGCAGAGCAGACTGGGAAGAGGAGCAAAACAGGACATGGAGATTGACAGGAGCTGTGATAACAGGCAAGAAGCCAGCAGGGCCTGAACTAGGGGAGCGAGCGGACATGGCCCTGGGAAGAATGAACCAGCAGCACACAGTGATCTGCTGGGCAGGGGGGGAGATGAGAAGAGGGGAAAGAGGGTTAGGTTGGAGGGGCCGGTGGTGAAGAGACCAGAGCAGAAGTGGGTCTGGGGAGGAGGAAGGGACTTTAGTGCTGGGCCCCATGGGCCTTTCAGAGGTTGTTCAGGAGGGGAGTCAACCCCAGGAAGTATAGAGACTAGAAGGGGGGGGGGCTCGAGATAAGGGGCTGGGAGGTGAGGGGAGATGGATGCAGTGGGAGTCACAGGTAGGACGAGGACATCTAGCTAGCAGGGTGACTCAGAAGAGTGGAGGGCAGAGGATGGCTGGCAGAGGGGCACCTGGGTTTGTGGGGCCAGCATAGGAGCAAGCCGTGCCAGGAGCCTGGAGACTAAGCGTGAGAGCTGTGGAGTGAAGGCACTGTGACCGGCAGGCCTCTCTGTGGGGAGGGAGCAGTTAGTGTTTTTTTTTTTTTTTTTGAGTTGGAGTCTCACTCCGTTGCCCAGACTGGAGTGCAGTGGCCGCTCCCGGCCACCGCAGCCTCGACCTGCTGGGCTCCAGCGATGCTTCCGCCTCTGCCTTCTGAGTAGCAGGAATTAAAGGTACGCGCTACCACGACTGGCTGATTTTTTTTTTTATTTATTGTAGAGATGAGGTCTCGCCAAGTTGCCCAGGCGGGTCTCGAACCCGCGGGCTCAGGCAATCCACTCACCTCAGCCTCCCAAAATGCGGGATTACAGGCTGAGTCACTGAGCCTGGCTTAGCAGTCAGTGTTGAAAGCAGCGAGGAAAGACACAGACAAGGGCTGGAAGATACTTGGTGCCTGGAGTCCTGGGAAAGCCCCTGGTGACCTGGAGGGGCAGAGCAGAAAAGATCCCTCCCCGCCTGATCACAAGGACCCCATGAAGAAAAGCAGCATCCACTCATCTGGGAGGATTCTTAGGAATGAAGCACAATACAGAGCAAATAGGATGGGGGGAGGAGGGGCAGTGGGCGGGACAGAAGGAGATCGCTCACGTGCTCACCGATCATTTACACTAAGTCACAAGGTCCTGTCTCCGGTACTATGAGCCCTCAGCCAACTGGGAAGGACAATTCGGATTTCCTGAGGCCTACCCACCCAGGACTCACATTGGTGGCTGGAAGTTTCCTGGCTCAAACACACACGACACAGAGGTAACCAGTGATTTTGATACTTTTGTGTGATTGTTTCCTTGTTCAACAATTCTTGTCCCCAGTTGTCATCACTCCCTTTGTATCTCGTTGCATCAGCTTCTTTTCTCTGAGAATCTGTAAGATTTCTCTAACTCAAGAGGGCAGGGACCTGATCCGTAATTTCATCTGTAAGACTGAGCGCAGTATCGCGAAGTGAGAGCATAAATGCATTTGTTGAGAGTGGAATGCAATAATTTCCGAAGCAAAAAAAGATCAGTGCTATTTCATTTTCCAGCTGGCAACCTTACAACAGTTCTGTCATCTAGTTCATTTCAAGGACACGTAGATTCGGTCTGAGATGGGCACTGTCTCTGGGCTCTTGTGAAAGAACAGGTCCTGGGGCCAGATAATACCTTTTGAATACCTCCCAAGAGGTACCACGCTATTCCTGAAATGGAGCAAACTTTCCAGATCTAAGACAAATGCATCCTTTACAGAACCTCAGGATGACCGTGAAAATTCCAAGCAGGCAACTCTATCTTGGAAATTCACTTTTGGGATTAGTCCAGCCTGAACTATAGTGTGGGGGCAAAGCGATACCGAATGGCAGAAACACTTGCGCCTGCTGTGCCAAGCCCATAAGACAAATGTCACATGACAACAGAACCACAAAGCAGAAAAGAACCAGGGCCCCGCCAACATCACCCACTCTTGGTCCTGTATTTACATGGCTCAGAAAATAATCACACTATCTTCTGAGGTACTTAAGTCCTAAAACCAAGGCACACATGAAACATTCGCATTTGGATTTGCTTTAGATGGAGTGGCACATTTCTCTTGGAATTTCTACCACTTCGCTGGAAGAGAGGCTGGTGCCCTGGCATGACGACGAGTGAAAGGAGATGATAATTAACATCTAAAGTCCCTGGTGGTGGTGGTGAATTGTCTCGCCATGCTGGGTTACAGCCTGTGAAGCAGAAAATGCCCCTTGCGAGCCAAAGCAAGTAGAGTTTACCCGCACGTACCTGTCCAAAGTTTTCTTCATCTATACAGAACATGAGGTCCAGCTCGGTAGGGTCGTTTTCTAGGATCCATTTCAAAGAGTTGTAATATTCACTATCCTATAGAGATGACACAGAAACTAAAATTAAGCATTTTTTCCCCTGAAGACAAACATACTTGTTTGATGTCTTTAAATGATTAATTCTTCCTAATGCAATTTCATGCAGAACGCTCAGGAAGTACATTACTCACTAAGTGAGGTCTCCTGCTCCACCCCGAACCAAATCTTTTTGTTTAAGATACAAACAAACAGGCCGGGCTCGATGGCTCGGCCTGTAATCCCAGCACTTTGGGAGGCCGAGGTGAGTGGATTGCCTGAGCCCACGGGTTCAAGACCCGCCCGGGCAACCTGGTAAGACCTCATCTCTACAATAAATAAAAAATTAGCCAGGCGTGGTAGTGCGCGCCTGTAGTTCCAGTTACTTGGAAGGTGGAGGTGGAAGGATCGTCGGAGCCCAGCAGGTCGAGGCTGTAGTGGCCGGGAGTGTGCCACTGCGCTCCAGTCTGGGAGATGGAGTAAGACTCCAATTCGGAAAAAAAAAAAAAAAAGATATAAATAAACCAAAAATATTTGGGGCCAGATATGGCAGCTCATGCCTGTGATCCCAGTTCTTTGGGAGGCTGAGGTGTGAGAATCGCTTAAGCCCATGAGTTTGAGACCAGCTTGGGCAACACGGCAAGACTGCATCTCTACAAGAAATCAAATAATTCATCAGGTGCGGTGGTGCATGCCTACAGTCCCATCTATTCGGGAGGCTGAGATGGAAGGACTGCCTGAGCCCAGGAGGTTGAGGCTACGGTGAGCAGTGATTGTGCCACTGCATTCCAACCTGGACAAAGTGAGACCCGACTCAAAAAAAAAAAAAAAGTTTTGGCTGTTAACAGGTTTGTAGTTGAATCTTGTCCTGGGTGAAACACGGTGGAAGGGACTTCTCCAAGGTGGTGGTGGGGGCCGCCACGTGCTGTCTTGTTTACATAGTTTAACACTTAGACGTCCATGTGCTTCCCATCTCCTTTTTTTTTTTGGAGTTGGAGTCTCACTCTGTCACCCAGACTGTCACCCAGACTGGAGTGCAGTGGCCGCTCCCGGCCACCGCAGCCTCCACCTGCTGGGCTCCGGCGATCCTCCCGCCTCAGCCTTCCAAG
>CAUYQG010021846.1:0-11419 GCA_963574415.1 Tarsius wallacei
GAGACCTCATCTCTACCATAAATCAAAACATTAGCTGGGCATGGTAGTGCACGCCTGTAGTTCCAGCTAGTTGGAAGGCTGAGGCGGAAGGATCGCAGGAGCCCAGCAGGTCAAGGCTGCGGTGGCCGGGAGCGGCCACTGCACTCCAGTCTGGGCGATGGAGTGAGACTCCAACTCAAAAAAAAAAAAAGGCACATGGGAGGCTAAGTATTTGTCACTCTTGTTGCTGAAGCTGCCTATATTTCTGCTGTCATATTTGGCTGGTAGTTTGGCTGGGTATAGGATTTTAGATTGAAAATAATTTTGTCTCCACAGCATGTTGAAATCATTGTTCTCCACTGTCTTCTAGATTTCATTTTTACTTTCAAGAAGTTTTTGTCACTCTAATTACTAACTAAATGTGTATATATCTCTCTTAATTTTTTTTCTTTGGAAGCTTTTGGGATAGTCTTAATATTCTGGTATAGTCAAATTTCATAATAGTTTGCCTTTTAATAAGTCTCTTTTCTTCATTCATGAGACTGAGCACTTGGTGGGTTCTTCACATCTGAAGACTGTGACCTTTGGTTCTTGGATGAATCTGGAGGCCTTTGTCTTTTGGTACTGGGAACTTTTCTGGTTTTATTACTTTGCTAATTATCTCTCTTCAGTTTTCCTACTTTCTTGGACCCCTGTTAGGTTTTGGATCTACTGAATTACTTAATTAACATTCTGATAAACGTCTTTATTCATTTGCATTTCCTATTCCTAAGTGTTTTGTTACTGTTGTCTAGAAGTTTTCCCTTTGTTTTTTAACTTTTTGCTTTAAATTTTTTAAATCATATTTTTATTGTTAGTAACCATTTTCTCTTGGTCACTGATGATTCCTTTTATATAACATGTTGTTTTTATTTCATATATGTGATATCTTGT
Organism: Tarsius wallacei; assembly: GCA_963574415.1. Classification (NCBI taxonomy): domain Eukaryota; kingdom Metazoa; phylum Chordata; class Mammalia; order Primates; family Tarsiidae; genus Tarsius; species Tarsius wallacei. Next base: position 913 of record CAUYQG010021846.1, read on the forward strand.
CTCTCTGAAGATGTCAATTATAGATTCTCTTTGTTTTTAAATTATTTTCTAAGGAATATTAAATATAGTTTTAAAAAAATTAATGCTACTCCTTATTTTTAAAGTATTTTTCTGTTCTGTGCACTATTTGTGTTAAATCCGGACTTCCCCTTTTTCGTTTTTTTTTGTGTTTGTGTGTTGCTTTTATATATGTTGGTGGTTGTTCTTAATGAATGGTTATCATTTGCTGTTCAGTGTTTCTTTTTTTTTTTTGAGTTGGAGTCTCACTCTGTGGCCCAGGCTGGAGTGCAGTGGCATGCTCATGGCCATCCCAGTGTTGACCTGCTAGGCTCAGTGATCCTTCCGCCTCAGCCTTCCAGGTAGCTGGAATGACAGGTGCGCACTACCACACCTGGCTAGTTTTTTTACTTATTGTAGAGACAAGGTCTCACCAAGTTGCCCAGACTGGTCTCAAAACCTCAGGCTCAGGCAGTCCACTCGCCTTAGCCTCCCAAAGTACTGAGATTATAGGATGAGCCACCGAGTCTAGCCCAGTGTTTCTTAAGAAAGAGTCCTGACATGCTGATTGGCACCTCACTGCATGTTTGCGATTTTTTTTTTTTTTTTTTTTATTAGGAGTCTTACTCTGTTGCCCAGGCTGGTGTACAGTGAAGGCTGGGTGAAGTTTCCCTATAGAGCAATAGAAACCCTCAGGCATCTATCCCTACTCATCTCGCAGCCACCGCAGCCTCAACCTGCTGGGTTCAGGTGATCCTTCCCTTTCAGCCTTCCAAGTAGCTGGAACTACAGGTATGTGCCACCACACCTGGCTACTTTTTTGATTTATTGTAGAGACACGGTCTCGCCAAATTGCCCAGATTGGTCTCGAATCCCTGGGCTCAGGCAGTCCTCTCGCCTCAGCCTCCCAAAGTGTTGAGATTACAGGCGTGAGCCACTATGTCTGACTCATGTATAAGTTTTATTAGCGGGTTGCTTTGGCTGTATGGTTATAAAGTGGCAAGCAAGCTACTCTGTCAGGTTTTTCTTAGGGGACTCATGTTTCCAGAGGAGTCTCTTCTAACATTTCAGATGAGGGAATTTGGCCCTGTGTGTATGAAGCAGATCAGAGGTGTTGACCTGAGGGTCCTGATTCTTTGTCCTGATTCTCAGTCTACTTTCCCTTGGTGGTGGCTCTGATCCCCAAGGGTCTAGTGGTCAGTTTCTCCATAGAATAACCTGGCTATACTGGGTAGGGGTAGATGCCTGAGGGTTTCTGTTGCTCTATAGGGATACTTCTCCCGGCTTTCCTGTTTTAGCCCCTTTTACCCTATCCTTGGTTTACCTGGCCTGTTTGGGTTGTGTTTTATTTGTTTTTGAGTTGGAATCTCCCTCTGTTGCCTAGACTGGAGGGCAGTGACACGATCACGGCTCACCACAGCCTCAACCTTCCAGACTTAGGCAGTCCTTCCACCTCAGTCTCCTAAGTAGCTGGGACTATAAGCGCACACCACCATACCCAGCTAATTTTTTATGTATTTTTAATTTTGTTAGAGATGAGTTCTTGCTATGTTTCCCAGGCTGGTCTTGAACTCTTGGACTCAAGCCATCCTTCTGCCTTGGCCTCCTAAAGTGCTGGGATTACAGGCCTGAGCCACTGCGCCCAACCCTGTCGGGGCTTTGTGGGTGACTCAGCCCATATGTTTTTGGCATCCCCCTGTAGACACTTGGCCAGCAACTTTCTCTGCTCTATCAAGCCAATAATTGCTCCTTTAGCATTGCTGAAGCATTTTTTTTTCCTCTTTGTCCTGGTGAGTTTACATCCTTTTTATTCCTTTTCAGGCATATGGTTTCAGAGGGGAGAAGATAAAAATTCTTAGTGGTTAATCAGCCATGTTTAAGCAGATGTGCCATCCAGCTCTTTGAATTTTTATTTTAACTTGGGCCTTTATTGACGTATTTTGCAGTCTGCCTTAAAATCATTTCTGGAATGAGGCTGGGTGTGGAATGTTTTAGAAACTTCTCTTGAAGGATGGTGCTGTGTGTTGATGGGAAGCTGTAGTGTGCAGTGGAACGCAGCCCTAAAAGTTCAGTGGAGCCTTCACCTAGTGAGATGGTGAATCAAGTTGAGCATCATTTAAGACAACTTTGCATTTGTAGATGTCTGGGATGTATAATCACTGTCCCTTCTACCCCCACTAAAGGAAAGAAAAAAACCCAAAGAATGGTATAGTTTTCCATCTGACACCTTTTCTTTTTGTTGCTACTATGCTTTAACTGCTCTTTTTTTTTTTTTTTTTTTTTTGAGTTGGAGTCTCACTCTGTCGCCCAGACTGGAGTGCAGTGGCCGCTCCCGGCCACCGCAGCCTCGACCTGCTGGGTGCCAGCGATCCTTCCGCCTCAGCCTTCCAAGTAGCTGGAACTACAGGCGTGTGCTACCACGCCCGGCTAATTTTTTGATTTATTGTAGAGATGAGGTCTTGCTTGCCCAGGCGGGTCTCGAACCCGCGGGCTCAGGCAATCCACTCACCTCAGCCTCCCAAAGGCGTGGGATTACAGGCTGAGCCACCGAGCCTGGCTTGTTTTCTCAGTTTTAATGAAATAAAGAGTTTATCTTAATGGGATAACTGCCAATCAAGGCTTTAGATCAGGATTATAATGAGTGGTCTCACACTGAGCCGATGTAATTTCCATTTGATGGCAGAGACTCACTGAAAGTTTTATGTGGTCTCTGCAGCTTTCTCTTGGATGTATGTATGACTTCCAGTGGGATTTTGAAATCTTGAAATACTGACTTTGTAGGATCCAAGGCACCCCTGTGCCATAGTGTGACCTTCCTGATCACTGCTCCTTACTCTCCCATATTCCAGTGAACAAGGGGAGAAGAATTGCCTTCAGCTCCATGTCTTTACTGAAAATGGCTCCCAATGCTGAGGAAAGAACCACTATACACGAGATGTTTCTTAACACACTGAATCCAAAGTAAGTTAGGATGGTAATATTCCAAATTGGGAAAGTGTTTAAGCTATGGCCTTCTCCAGAACCATGATTGCCTGAGTGTGTTGGGAGTTATTTACAAATAATAAAATTTTCAAGTGAAACCATGGCATTAACCAGGTTTAATAAATATCCATTTGTACAGGACTATAAGTTTTCAGAGTCGAGTTTTGCCTCCTAATGCAGTGTGGATGGAGAATTCAAAACTGAAGAGTTTGGAAATTTGCCACCCTCAGGTATTGTAATTTAGTGTGAAATATTTTAAATAGGATAGCTTGCATTCATGATATTGGTCCAAGATTTGAGACCCCTTTAAAATGACCTTTGTTCAATGACATTGTTAATTCCTTTGTTCTGTATTTGAAGGTGGCCATAAGTTTGTATTCATTAATATTTATTTTATATCCTATAGGAGCGGAATATTTTCAATCGGATCTTTGGCGGTTTCCTTATGAGGAAAGCATATGAACTTGCATGGGCTACTGCTTGTAAATTTGGGTGAGTTAGATTTAAGACAGTCTTAACTTCTGAGAAGCAATTTACACCACCCCACTAAAATGAAGCATTTTGGAAGGGTCTGGATGTGTTTGGGAATATGTTATATTTTTAAACGAATAGTACACTGATACCAGTCAGTTTTGATCTTCATTTTAGAAGGCTGTTGCTCTTTGTAAGTTAGTATATTAAAGAACTACTGAGAAAATACAGTGATAATATGTAGGAGGAAAAAGATAGTGGTTTTGGCCTTGATCTGGTCACAGTGGCATCTCTTACCATTCCTCACTGGTATGCTAATTTCCCCCTTCTATAAGTTTATTCTTTGTTCCTTTTTATTTTGCTTCAGCTGGTTGTTAGGGGGAAAAGGTTGAAATCATTGAATTTTGCAGCTTATCCCCAATTCTGTCTTTCCCCAATAGTGGTTCCCGACCATTTGTAGTAGCAGTTGATGACATCATGTTTCAGAAACCTGTGGAAGTTGGCACATTGCTCTTTCTTTCTTCACAGGTAGGTGTGGAATGAGAAATGAAATACAATTTTTCAGTCATTTGGACCTAGAAATTTCTGTATCCTAAAGCCACTGTTTTCTTCCTAATGCAATTGACTAATTATAATGTCTATAATTTGTTAGGTATGCTTTACTCAGAATAATTACATTCAAGTCAGAGTACACAGTGAAGTGTCCTCTCTTCAGGATAAAGAGCATATGACCACCAATGTCTTTCATTTTACATTCATGTCAGAAAAAGAAGTGCCCTTGGTTTTCCCCAAAACATATGGAGGTAAGCAGTGATTATTGCTTGTCCCTAACAAAGGGAAGAACTTTTTTTTTTTAAATAACTGTAACTATGACCTTTATTTAATTTTTTTGAGTCAGGTCTCCCAGGCTGGAGGATAGACAGTGGTGTATTGCACTGATACCAGCCAGTTTTGATCTTCATTTTATTTTGCTCACCGCAGCCTTGATCTTCTGGGCTCCAGTGATCCATCTGCCTTATCCTCTGAGTAGATAGGACTATAGGCACATGTCACCATACCCAGCTAATTTTTTGATTTTTTTTGTTGTTGTTGAGATAAGATCTCGCTATGTTGCCTATGCTGATCTCGAAATCCTGGGTTCCCAAAGTACTGAGATTATAGGTGTGAACCACTGCACCTGCCTGGGAAGAACTTTTAAAGAATTTGTTTTCTTTTTGGATTGTTGTAGAAAGGGCACTGGCCTGTCAGCACAAAAGCATGTCTTTAGCAGATTTTGCTTTTGAGATTCTGCATCCTAGGCCAGGTGCGGTGGCTCAAGTCTGTAATCCCAGCACTTTGGGAGGCTGAGGCGAGAGGATCACCTAAGTTCAGGGGTTTGAGACCAGTCTGGGCAACTTGATGAGACCTCATCTCTACAATAAATCAAAAAATTAGCCAGGCATGGTAGCACACACCTGTAGTTCCAGCTACTTGGAAGGCTGAGGTGGAAGGATCACCTGAACCCAGCAGGTTGAGGCTGCAGTGGCTGAGTGTTCCACTGCACTTCAGCCTAGGTGACAGAGTGAAACTCCAGCTCAAAAAAAAAAAAAAAAAAAAATTCGAGATCCTACATCCTGGAAGGCCAAAAATGCTTCATGACTCTCAGGTAGCTGTTGCTGCTCTGTCCAGTGGCTTTTGTTTGCAGGGCTGATATCAGCTGCAGACAGCTATGGTAGTCAAAAACTGGTCCAGCCAAAGGAAAGGGATGGGAGTCATGGCCTGTTGCATACTCCCAGTCTAGTACACTCTGTCCCAGTGTTCTCAAGTAGTCTCGTGTTTGTATGGTGATTTTCTAAGGTCCTGCAAGTTTCTCCAGGGTCTCTTTCTTATATTTCAGAGTCCATGTTGTACTTAGATGGGCAGCGGCATTTCAACTCCATGAGTGTTCCAGTGACTGTGAGAAAGGACTACCTTGTGAAACCCTAGGAAAATGTCACTTGTTGAAAACGGGCACCCCACCCACAGTGACGTTGTGCCCAATGAAGGCCTGATCAAGTGTATTGGTTTTAGTGTTGTTTCCCATCCTCTGCAGAGAAGGAGAATGTGCTCAGCTTTTAGGATGATCAGAAAAGAGTAGCTAGGTGGGGCTGAGGGGAGAAATAATTATTAAACAATAAATGCTTTCAAAACAATTTGTGAACCTGCCATGTTGCCTCCTGTCTGCTAAAGAAATTAGGGCAGAATGCCTTTTTACACAGTTGGATGCATTCTTTTCTTACACATAGTGCAGCTATCAATATACGAGGTCTCCTGCCAAGGCATTTGGATGACATTCTTTAAACCTGATCAGTTACCCTGTGTTGTCTAAAATCCCATCAAGCCCTACATGATTCCTTTGTATTTTGCTTCCCTCTATTTCCCAGCTTTTATTGTTAGCAGAAGGTTGATGGCAAGTTGGGGTGAAGGGATTCAATAAAAGATACAGCATCTGTAAAGATTTGTGGGACGCTTTAGATTTGAAACCATACCATGAGGAGGTGTTCAGAGATTATCTAGATGAGGAAACATAGGCCCATTTGGTCATTCTTTCATTCACCAGAAAGATATTTGACCCACTCTGTGAGGGGCTGGGCAGGATATATCTGCTTAAAAAACAAGAACAGTAACAGTAATAGCTATTTATGGTTATGGAGCACTTGCCAAGTACTAGGTAGGCACTAGCCCCATCCCTTGGCATGTATTAGTTCATTTATTTCTTCTAACCAACACTTTGAGGCAGGTTCTGTAACCCCCTCATAGGGTTAGGCCACTCAGGAAACTGAAGCACAGAGAGGTTAAGTAACTTGTTCAAGGTCCAATAGATAAGAGGTGGTGATGCTGGGATTCAGAACCAGGTAGTGTGAGTCCAGGGTACTCTTGAACAGTACATTGTACTGCTTTCAAGGAATATAGCAAGGGAGGTCATAGCCAATACCACAATGCCACCTAGGAAGCCAAAGGGAGGCATTCTTGTTAATTTGCAGCTAAGAAGTTTCTTCCCTGATGGGAGGGGAACTTGAAGTTCAAAAGAGACAAAAACCAGGCTACATAGAAGAAAAAAGTAATCTCTGAAAAAGGCACTCCTGGAGAAAACAGTCTTTAGTGAGTTCTAGATCAGTGGTCACAAACTTGGCTCTGCCTCAGAGTTAGCTGGGAAGCTTTTAAACTTTTTTTTTTTTGAGTCAGAGTCTCACTCTGTTGCCCAGGCTAGAATGCAGTGGCATGATCACGGCTCACCCAGCCTCAGCCTCCTGGGCTCAGGCGATCCTTCTGCCTCAGCCTCTTGAGTAGCTAGACTTGGCTAATTTTTCTATTTTTTTGTGGAGACTGAATATTGCTATGTTGCCCCAGGTTGGTTTCAAACTCCTGGGCTCAAGTGATCCTCCTGCTTTGGCCTTCCAAAGTGCTGAGATTGCAGGCTTGGGCCACCACGCCTGGCCTGGAAAGCTTTTTTTTTTTCTCTCCAACACCCCAGCCCACCCCCCTGGAAAACTTTTTATAAAAACATTTATATTAATTTATGTAATGTTTATTGAACTCAATATCAACACACACTTCTGGCATAAAATTGTCATAGGAACAAACAGCTATCTTGGAGGTATACAATTTAAGTCATGAAATCCAGCACGTGCTGTATGATAATAGCTTGTCTCTCCATGCTGTACTACCATCCTGAGATTTCTCGGGCCCTTCAGTACAGCATCTTGCATATCTACCTATGACATGATGAGGAGAGGAGAAGCTAGCTGGCTAATGGGAAGGGACGGGCCTGGGGGAGTTCTGCAAATGTGTTAAGTGGAGTTCAGTTAAGAGACCTACTACTGTCTAGTACGTCTGTGGTTATAGCTACTTGGAAGGCTGAGGCGGAAGGATCACCTGAACCCAGCAGGTTGAGGCTACAGTGGCCATGAGTGTGCCACTGCACTCCAGTCTGGGCGACAAAGAGTGAGACTCCAACTCAACCCCCCCACAAAAAAAAAAAACTGCAGAGACCTACTACATGTATAGATTATATGTTATGTATTTAGCCATTTGTTGCTGTACACTGAAGGATTTTCTGGATTTTTTTCTATTTCAACAATGTCCCGGCAAATATCTTAAATACCTACAACATTTGACTCCTAAATTTTTTCCTTTGGAAAAATATAGAGAAGTGAGCTATCTAGGTGAAATAGTAGGCACATGTGGAAGACTTTGAATGTGTTTCATGTAACCCTCCAGAACAGTTGCACAAATTCACTTATTCAACAGCAATTTCCTTGAACTTTGCCAGATTTTATTTTTTCTTTTTAAAATTCCTGTGCCATTTTGATAGGTAAAAAATGGCATTCGTTAATGCCTTTCTTTGAATTCTACTGAAATTGAATTTAAATTGCTTATTGTCTTTTTAGTTAAATTGTTCAAGTAATTTTGGTTATTAGAGTCTTCATCCAAAATTTATAATCATCTACCAATACAGATATTTATAAGAGCTATAAGTTTTTGTTTTTAATACAGGACTTTAAGAAGATGAGATGAAGCATATATAGTAGGTTCTGGGTTATTAGTGTTCTGTCCCTCTTCCTTAAGGAATAGAGGATAATTTTTAAACAGTACTAGTACTGCTAAGTGTCTAGCATAGATCTTCCTTATGTGGGTTGGATGTTGTTTTGTATTGAATAGTCTGTGCTGAGATGCCAGTTTGCTTCAGGTATGTATTACCAATTCTTAGCTTTTGCTTTGATAGTTCTTCAATGTGTAGTCTTTATCATTGGTTTCTTTAGAAGAGTTTATTTCATTCTAGTGCACTTTGCACTGTGTTGGCCTTGTCCATATGATGCTGTGGATCTCTTCCTGTGGGAACCCCTATGTTCTGTCTACTTGTTCCTTTTGGTACATACATTCTCTCTGATCTGCTTTCTCACACCTCTTTGAATAGAGCCGGGAGCTTGACTCCTGAAGAACTGAAGTTTGTGTTACCCCACTCCCTTGGAATGTCAACATTTTATTTTTCTTTTTGATGAGTTTGTGTAGTTTATCCTTCTAAACATTTGATTATGTGGGATGGCTGGACTCACTTGGGAGGTTCTTCTGTTCCTTGTGGCATTGGCTAGGGTCACCTAGTGAGCTGTGTTCATCTGGGAGCTCATCTGTGGCTGGGACTTCTGGTGCCTTAGCTAGGGTGACGAGGATGGGTGGGGCTCTCTAGCAGGCTGGTTGAATTTCTCAAATGGTAGCTTGTTGACTCTTAGAGCAGTCAGATTCCCAGTTCTTAACCATGCCATCCTCCATGTTTTCTTTTCAAAACAAAGCCATTTTCATGGAGGGATCAATGGTGTTACTGAAGTTGGTAAGGATGAATTCTGGGGAAAGGCCACCAGTTGGATTATTGAGAGGTTGCTGGTAAGAAAGTGTCAAAAAAGTGATAATGTTATGGGTTGGGGGCCATTTCAAGTATCCGTCTGTCTTTCCCGGGTGAATTCCTTACTGGTGCTAATGAGGCACTCTTTCATAAAAGTTTTATTGACAAGTAGCATTGGGAAACACTGCATGGCATAACCTTCCCTGAATGTTTTATAATGCATATTGGCTTATGAAAGACTGAAAATAAGGTCATAAAAAAACCTGCTTCATTTAAAAAAATCAGCTTTGGCCGGGTGTGGTGGCTCAAGCCTGTAATCCCAGCACTTTGGGAGGCCGAGGTGAGGGGATTGCCTGAGCCCACGGGTTTAAGAATAGCCTGGGCAACTTGGTGAGACCTCATCTCTACAATAAACCAAAAAATTAGCCAGTTGTGGTAGCACGCGCCTGTAGTTCCGGCTACTTGGAAGACTGAGGCAGAAGAATTGCCTGAGCCCAGCAAGTTGACGCTGGGGTAGCCGTGAGCATGCCACTGCACTCCAACCTGGGCAATGGAGTGAGACTCCAACTAAAAAAAAAATCATCTTTTTTGAAACCTATTTGACCATGGACCTATTTTTTTTAATACCTATAAACAAACATACTAGGGACTTTTATAGATTTTACAAAGCGGAGATCATACTCTATATTCTATAATTTTATAACAAGAAAAGGCAGTCTAGGCCAGGCATGGTGGCTACCTATAATCCCAGCACTTTGGTAGGCGAAAGCAAGAGGTTTGCCAGAGGCAGGGGTTCAAGACCAGTCTGGGCAACTTGGCGAAATCTCATCTCTACAACAAATTTTTTTAAATAGCCAGGTGTGGCATGTGCCTGTGGTTCTACGTACTTGGAAGGCTGAGGTGGAAGGATCACCTGAACACAGCAGGTCGAGGATGCAGTGTCCGTGAGTCTAGTATATTGTCCAAGGAGTAAGTCATTAGGACCTCTTTTGCTATGAAGACTCAAATGGTAGTGTTCATTTCTTCCTTCCTTCCTTCCTTCTTTCCTTCTTTTTTCTTTTTGGGTTGAGGTTTTGATCTGTTGCCCAGGCTGGAGTGCAGTAGCACAATCATGGCTCACCACAGCCTCAAACTCCCAAGCTCAAGTAACCCTCCTGCTTCAGCCTCCCAAGGAGCTTGGACTACAGGCATGTGCTATAATGCTTGGCTAATTTTTAATTTTTTTTTCTTTTGTAGAAACAAAGTCTCGTTATATTGCCCAGGCTGGTCTCAAACTTCTGGGCTCAAGCAATACTCTCACCTTGGCCTCCAAAGTGCTGAGATTACTGGCATGAGCCACCACGCCTGGCTTTAATACATTTATTAAAACCAAATTTAGGATAACATTTTATTTTATTTTATTTTATTTTATTTTATTTTTTTTGAGTTGGTGTCTCACTCTGTCACCCAGACTGGAGTGCAATGGCCGCTTCCGGTCACCGCAGCCTCGACCTGCTGGGCTCCAGCGATCCTTCCGCCTCAGCCTTCCGAGTAGCCGGAATTACAGGCATGCGCTACCACGCCCGGCTAATTTTTTTGATTTATTGTAGAGATGAGGTTTCGCCTGCCCAGGTGGGTCTCGAACCCGCGGGCTCAGGCAATCCACTCACCTCAGCCTCCCAAGGCGTGGGATTACAGGCTGAGCCACCGAGCCCGGCT
>CAUYQG010021847.1:0-119366 GCA_963574415.1 Tarsius wallacei
TCCAACTAAAAAAAAAAAAAGAAGTTCATTATGGTTGTTTTAGGAACTGCCTCTTTGACCTGAATATATCATTAATAAATGTTTAAGGAAGTAAAACCACTTGCTTGTTAATAAAATAGCTTGTAGATAGAAAGAAATGAACTTGCTATCTGCTCATATTTATGCTATTTATAATATCATTGAAAAAGGTTGGAAAGGGAAAAATGATCTGCATTCCTAACTCTCTCCCTGCCTCTCATGCATTTACCCATCCATCTATCCATAATGTATACTTACCTTTGGAAGAAGGATAAGACACAGTTTCTGATTTGGCCTACAATCTGTATGAAACAATAATATAACATGTATTTTGTCATTCAAACATAAAATCAAACATCTGTTTTGTATAGCTGGTGAGATTCAAAGGACTGGGGATACAGTGAGAAGCATGACATTGTCCTTCCTTGCAAGAAAATTATAGTCATAATTGAATAAATAATTTTAGTTAAATGTTGAGTGAGTGTTCCTGCAACAGGCCACAGTCAGTGTTAGAAGCAGTGAGAAACATCCAGAAACACATAAGGTATGGTTCTTACCTCTAGTTGTGTTTCAACCTAGCAGGGGAAGCATCACTAGCAGTTGTATTGTAGTGGTATAGACTAATACAATGGTAGCACAGAAAGGGGTTGGTAGATTCTACCTGCTGCGTTCAGCAGGGGTGGGGTCAGGGAGAAGTAACACATGAGTTACACTGTAAGAACAAGTAGAGTTTTGCAGCAAGGAGGAAAAGAGAAGAAAGAATGTTTCAGGCACCTGCATGTTCATGAGTATGGATGCAGAGATGCAAAAAGACATTGCGTGTTGAGAGAATGACCAGTGGTTGTCCTGCATGTCTGGAGTGGCAGTATGTTTATCCTGATACTGTGATGTCACAGGTGCCCAGATTGGCTAAGATTTTGATTGGGGGTGGGGAAGGTAGAGCATAGCTGAGTGTGGGTAGGGGTGGTGGCCCCAAATGTTGGTAAATGAGCAGAAATGGTTAGGACCCAGGTCAGGGGAGCATTTGTGTTATAACAATGGAAAGTAAGGTTGGGAAGTGGAGACCACACCTTAGGGATCTTTGAAAGCCCGTTTGAAGCATTTTGAAGATCACTGAAGACTTCTCAGCAAGGTGGTTTTTTAAAAGTTTCCTCTAGAAGCCATGTCACACATGTGGGTGTGGGTGTGTATAGTGGGAAGGGTGGGTGGGGGGGGGGGGAAGGGTGGTGTGTACACCCAGAGGAAGTAGGCAAAGTCGAATCTAGAATCTATTGTGTAATTGATGGAAGTGAAGGTGAGAGAAATGAGGATTTGGCTTTGGGGTCAGGCGTGAGACATACAGGAGGCGACCAGTGCAAGAGGTTCATGCAGGGAAGAGCCAGTGAGGGTTGGTAAGAGTGAACAGGGTATGAGAGAGAAAGACACATAAACAGAACCCAGAATATTGAACTTAAGTGACTCTTCATGGTTGTGACGGGAACAGGACAATACGAGTGGAGAGGAAGTTGCTGCTACTTGGGTGAGAATTGTCAACTGGGTAGAAATCAGGATGTGGAACCAGCCAATTAAAGAACAGGGCCAGAGAACAAATTCTGGACTTACTTTTTGGGAAGATATTTGAAATGCTACTAAAGGAGCATTAATGTTTAATAAGGAGAGTGAGAACAAGAGGGGCTGGCAGCTTTGAGAGGAAAGGGCCAGGGTTAAGAGACTTGATTTGGGAGAGAGTGAGGTGTCCAGGAATCCAAGGGAAGATGAGTGGGGAAGTGTTATCAAGGGTGCCAGCATGGGGGAAGGGTGAATTGGAGGTTCTTGGCTTTGGCATAAAGGACACCATAATGACGTTGGAGGAAGTTGGCTCTCTGCAGTGTGTGGACAGGGAAAGCACTTATATCCACAAAGAGAGGGAATGACAAGTAAGTGAAGGCAGCCCATGCTGACTTAGTGAGGGAAGGACCTAAAAGTGGCATGACAGATTAAGGGTTAAGTGCAATTAAAAGAAAGAGGGTGGATCTAGCAGCTCTGAAAGGGAAGCCGGCTGATAACGGAGAGTCCACAAGGCTAGCAGGAGTGGGATACCAGGCACAGATGACCTCTGCCTTTGAAAGGCAGAGAGGTGGTGATGGCTTCAGAACCTGGGGAAGGGCTAGGTACTGCAAAAGGAGATAGGTTAGGTAGGGGATGGAGTGGGTGGTGGCACATGCCAGGAAATGGGGCTAGAATGGCAGCTATGGATCTGTGAAATCAGTTTTTTTGTTTAAGTTTAGAAACAGAGCCTAGGCTGGAGTGCAGTGGCAGGATCACAGCTCACTGTAAGCTCAAACTCCTGTTCTCGAGGAGTGATCCTCCCTACTTGGCCTCCCAAGTAGCTAGGGCTACAGGCATGCACCACCACATCCAACTAATTATTTTAATTTTTACTTTTTGTAGAGAGAAGTTCTCCCTGTGTTGCCCAGGCTGGTCTCAAACTCCTGGCCTCAAGCAATCCTTCTGCCTCAGCCTCCTAAAGTGCTGGGATTACAGGAGTGAGTCACTGTGCCCAACCTGAAATGAGAGCTTTTCTATGTAGATCAGGAAATGCCCAGCTTATTTAAAATGTGAGGTGATTGCTGGACATCCTCTTTCTGGGGGGAAACCAGCAGGTTAAAACCAGAGAACTCCCTTGCTTTCTTGATCAATTAAATAAAGATTATCTCTTTTTCCTCAGATAATTTCCAAAGTTAAAACCTAGAAAGAACCACAACTCACCTCAACTGTAAGTGCCATGTAAGATGCTGGGACTAAAATCTTGTTGCCTAGTGGTAGACCATTATTTAACTAGCTAATTGCCTGACTGATGATGGACCTTCGTTCTACTTTTTGCAAGAATTTGAGATTATCTGACCTTAGAGTCCTAAACTCCCAGGGAAACGGGCATGAATCTAGAATCATCTGGAGTAAAAATCAGATTATGAGTTTTAACACTGGACCTTCCAAGCTATTACCTAAGTTCCATGTCCCATAGTAGCTTTGATTTTTGACTAGTCTCCCTTCTGGGCCAAAAACTCCTTGAAAAAGAACATCTGGAGCAGGGTTCAGGGCCACAGGAACTTGTCCATTTTGTGTCCTCCTCAGAATCCCATGAGCACGGGGCCTTGAAAATTGTGAGTACTTAGTAAATATCAATAGAGTTTAATTTCATATAAATGACCTTATTTGAATGTATGCACTTAGAACAGTTTTTTTTTTTTTTTGCAAATATTATACGATGACTAATCTTATTTGCTATCTTATCTCTCAATTGAGATAAAAAAGAAAACAGGAAATCTTTGCTTGTTTATTCATATTGCAAATGTCTTCAGCAAATTAGTAATCAATTAGAATCATTCTCTTTTTCTATTAATTATTGAGCTAAAGATTTACCCATAGTCAGTTTCACTGAATGGAATAGTAATAACTTTATAAATTACAAACTAGAGACCATTTATGGAGCCTAAGAAAAAAAAATCCCTTTGAATTTATCCCACCTAGTTTCTTCGGTATTTTCCTCAAAATAATGGATTAAAACATGCAAGTCTTATGAAATCATGAAGACTGGTCAATGGAAAAGAATGAATTGTGAACTGATTGTTTCCTTGATTAACTTTTCTTCAGTAGGTTGAATTAAAGAATTAATACACATGGCATGCCAGCTGGCAAAGGCATCATTTTCCTAAACAATAAGTTAAATTACTGCAATGTGATTTTTTTGGTATTGTATGCTGATTTCATCTTAGAAATCATAGTTGTAGATTAAAATAAGGAATAAATATGAAGTCATTTTTGTTTTCTTATTATTAGATATTAGTAGTTCTAACCTATACAGAAAGTCATAGGAATACTTGAAATGTTGGTGCTATCAAACTGTGATAAAGCATTGTTTGAAACCCGAAGGGACAATGGAGTTCTGGTACATGAGGGTTGAGACTGGGACGGGGGTTAATGCTCACTTTTTCCATGGAACATAATGGGTTATATGAGCTTTTATTGCCAAAGAAACAGAGGTGTCCACATTCGAGTTGCTTTATGGCAGATATATATGTTTCTGTGGAGTTTAATATGATGGAAAAAGGAAGTTGATAATAAGGGGAAAATACACCTAAGAAATCCAGTCATGTGGTATTATCACAATGCCGGCTGGTGCGCTCTGCTTATGGGCTGTTTTATTAGGAGTTAACAAGTTGGCTCTGAGTATCTTGCTCTAGGCAGAAACTTTGCAAGCAAGTTCTCAACCTGGGGACAAATTCTCTTGAACAAATTTAGAGGGAAAAAAAACTTTAGGTTTCGTGGTTCTAAAAGACTTAGCTTTTTAAATTTTTTCTTTTACTCTTCAGCTCTTTCTGACTCCTAATAATTTCTTTAACTATATTTATTGAGTTCTTCCATTAATTGTTTTGTCTATTTGTTTTAATGATGTTGGATTTATATCTGATAGATACAGCTTATTAGCTTTGGCTCCTGCAATCATGTCTGTCTGTGTTTGTGTTAACAGAAAATGGTTTTCATATAATAAATTGACTTTGTACCTCCAGGTATCGACTAGGAGAGAACAAACCAGAAGTATTTTTAGTGACAGGGCAAATTCAGTATTGGCAGATGGGATGTGGTTCTAGTTTATTGAGGAAATTAGTGCTGTGTTTATGTTTTAAAAAGAATTTAGCCCAGTGAAAAACTTTGGGTAGACAGTGGGGTTGGTTAGCGTTAATGTGTAGCCCAGCTGAGAGAGGAGTCAAAGTAAATATCAGGTTGAACCATATGGAATTGCCATTTTTGTAGGTCACATTGTTATAGATCATCAGTTTCATATAGTTTAATTGCATATGAATTTATTGTGGTCACTCAAGATTCTCAAGCTGTTACTGTTACATACCCCATTTTATTTCTTGTTGGTTACCTATTTCAAAGAAGCACTTTCTACTTACAGAATTTATAAATAGTACCTGCAAAGCTCTCCATTGTGTGGCTCATGCCTTTCATCAGTCAGGTGGGATCCATGCCGGTGATACTCATTTTGGGACAAAACTTTTTTTGGCCCAAAAAATAAAACAATGGGAAGGATTCATGAAAATAAACCTGATCACTGTACACACACACACATACTGTAGATGACTAGAATGAACTGCTAATAAACTGACAAAATAGGAATTTGAAGGACCTATCTTTTATCATCAGGTAGAAATGCATTTTAAATCATAGGCAGATTTTATAGGCTCATCTATGTGTATGTACCAAACAGTTAAATTGTCTGAAGCAAATATACCAGTGGAGTTTCTAAAGCTCATATTACTCAGTACTGTATCTCTAGGGGCCAGCATCCTTGCTGGCACGTAATAATTGATTAATAAATATTTGCTGTATGAATTTTTAAAATATAACAATTGTAAATCTTATTTGAATGATTAGCGAGTTAAACTGTTGAGGAATCAGTGATTCCATCACTTTTAGAATTAACCAGCTTTCTAGTCTGTTTATGCAAGGCATGCAGCAGTGACCTTGGGTCACCATTCAGATAACTCATCCATCCTTCATGTCACATATCAGACCACATGCATGTATGCACATACACATGCAAATAGAAAAAAGGCCTTATCTGTAAGAAAGTTGATTGATCCTGAATGAAACTCTAAAACTATTAATAACCACATGCCCCAAGTTGTGGCTTAAACAGTGAAACTCAGACCTTAAGGTGCTAAAGAAATAGCTGTGGATTCATAGTTTCTTTTAATAGGTTTGTGACATCAATTTTTCTGAGCTTCAGTTTCTTTTTTAATAAGATAGGTATACTAATATTTATGTCATATAATTGGTGAAATTACATGATAATGATATGGAAAGGATTTAGCTCAGTGTTTCAGCTACCATACAAATGGTAGGGTTTGGTGAAACCTAAAATACCGATACAATTTGAAGACAAGTATATTGCAATAAAGATATGAAAATTTCTGCATTTATAATAAAGGTTTTTTTTCCTGAAGGAAATTCATTAAAAAGCACTTGTGATACATTTGGGTACTGAGAACTTGACTTTTAGTGTACAGAGACAGAGGAAAAAAAACTAATTTGTTTTGGCCTTGCGGTTTATTTATCCTTCCTTTGAGGCTAAAGCCAGTAACACTAATCATCTTGAATATTCCTGAATATTTATCTGCATTTGTACAACTATTTGACCTTGAACACATTTTTAAATTTCTCTGGTATTAGACAAGATCATTGTCTTTAAAACTGGGCTCCAAGGTTTTGAAGCTTGAGATGGGGAGGGAGCAGGGAACTTGAGATGGAGGTTTATAAATCCAAGACAGTCACGTGTTCAAGAATGCCTTTTTTCTATGTTTAGAGGTTCAGATATCAATTTGAAATTTTTGATTTGATTGGCAGCTTTTCTATTAAGGGTGCCTAAAGAGAGCCTATGTCTGTTTGTTTTTTTTTTTTTAACCTGTGTAGAAATACTTCCAAAGTATTTTCTGAGACTGAAGAAGTCACATAGAAATTCTGCCATCTTTTTTTGGGGGGTGGGGGAGCTTATATTCTTCTACTCAGGGTTTCCAGGAGAGGTTCTGGGGAATACTAGAGTGTTATCTTATTAAGGAATCCATTAGCACTCATTCATGCTAATCCATTTACATTTGCATAAGCATCTTAATGGCTTAAAGAAAAATCCATAGACCAGAAATTCTGGAAATTTCTCAGTGCAAAGCCTTTTACCTAATTCATTGCTTTTCATCTATTATAACTATTGGCAAATGCCAGGGGTTATTTCACAAAAGCAATTGTGTTAAGGTTTGCATTAAAATACTAGGATCATAGTTCTAGAAATGTTATCTATCTATTTAGCAGTACTGATAAACTTTCAAGAGTAATGTTATAACTACTATTGCTATTGCCACGATATAAACTACTATTATTCTTGTTGTAATAGGGAGTTTCACAGAAATGTCTTAGGAAAGTCTTAAATTTTTGTTCAAGAGTCAATGGCAAAAGCAATTATTCTGAGAAAGAGAATTGTTTCAAAAATTCTAGCAAATACCTTATTTTTAAAGATGCTCTTAGATTAGTAACCTGGAAGTTGACTTTAAGACATTTTAGAGGTAGTCTTCCCCAGGCCTTAGAAATTCCAGTTTGCTTTTCTTTCTGCTTTTTCTATGCCATCTTGTTTGATTGGCAGGCATTTATGCCAATCAGATACCTCTCTTTTTGCTCCTAAATCTTCCTCAGAAACTGTACTTTGGGTCACTTGGTCAGTGGAGTATATTTTGAGCATTGACTTTTATTACTTTTACTTTGCATAGTTGCAATAAAGAAATTATAATAGTGGCCAGGCTAGGTGGCTAAACCTGTAATCCCAGCACTTTGGGAGGCAGAGGTAAATGGATTTCTTGAACCCGCAGGTTCGAGACAAGCCCGGGCAACTTAGCGAGACTTTGTCTCTACAATAAATCAAAAATTAGCTGGGCGTGGTAGTACGCGCCTGTAGTTCTGGCTACTTGGAAGGCTGAGGTGGAAGGATCACCGGCACCCAGATAGTTGACGCTGGAGTGACCCTGAGTGTGCCACTGTACTCCAGCCTAGGCGACAGAGTGAGACTTTAACTAAAAAAAAAAAGAAAAAAGAATTAAATGCCAGAATATACGATATAGAAGTGTAAGAGCTTATATATATATAATTACATATAATTTTTTAAAAATTTTTTCAGTATTGAAAATGTTCTTGCAACAACCTAAAATACATAAATATATATCAGGGATTCGTGATAATTGAAATAAATACTTGGCTTCCTGGATGTACTATAAAATTACTTTAAATAAAATAAGATTTTTGAACCAAGTATCTCTTAATTGTAAAACAGCTAAATCCCTGGAATGAGTGTAGCTTTCTCATCTGTAAAGAACCTACCATAGCTGGTACTCCTGAGCATCTGAATAGCTGACAGTCAGAGGGTGCTCTTGGTCATCATCGCTGTGAACTTTGTGAGGTGTTAGAAGACCCTGTGGTTTTGATACAAGGCTGCAAAGACCCCACCTCCTTTAGAGTTAACTGGAATCCCAGAATCTTAGAGGGTGGTTAGACAATGGTTGCCCGTTTCCTACAGTTTTTGCTCATTCCTACAAAACTCAAAGGAATCTACAAGATCCTTCAGAAACATGAGCACCTTTCAGACCTGAACCGTTCACCTGGAAGCCCTCTGAACTGGGACCCTTCTCCAGATGTTGGAATAACTACTGAAAGCCTCTCAGCTCCTAGACATAGAAGCATTTCAGTCCTCCTTACCCCACAGTTCCTTTAGCCATGTCCTGCTTGGGGACTTGTATTTGAAGCTGGAGACATCACTTCTTCCCAGTTGCTTCCCACTCCAACTCTCAGGACATCAGCCACAGGAGAACCTAGCTCACTGTGAATTAAATTATAGCTCTATTTTAAAGCCCTAGAAGCCGTTGTGTTTTTAATGTCTCTAATAAGTAAGCCTGTTGACTTTGTCTAGAATATTTTCTGTTGTGAATGTGAACATTACTTTCACCATCAGCCTCAGCACCGCCCTTTATTCTTCACCTTTTCCAGGATTTTTTAATTGACTGCAGGGATGAGATGGCCCTCAGAACTGTTGTCTTTGGTCTTAGTTTAGTTTAAGACAGCCTTAACATGATGTTTTTCAGCACAGAGTGAAAAAACAAGAACACAAAGCCAGGCACTGCTAATTGGTCGGTGTTTCAGCCATTGTAATTACTTTCAAATTATTTTGAAAGAAAGAAGGAAAAAGGAGGAGAGAGAGAGAAGGGGGAATGGAAGAAAGGAATAAGGGAGAGGGAGAGAGAAAGAGCGAGAGCGAGAGCGAGAGCCAGAGAGAGAGAGAGAGAGAGAGAGAGAGAGAGAGAGAGAGAGAGGGAGAGAGAGAGAGAGAGAGAGACGTTGAGAGAGAGAGCAGAAGACGAGCAGAAGACAGCGAAAGAGACGGGGGTGGGGGGGGAGAGAGAGAGAGAGAGAGAAGCAGGAAGGGGGGAAAGAAAGAAAGAAGAAAAGAAATAAGAATGCCCAGGCTCCATTTTTAGATAGAGTCTAGCATATTGTCATACTTTTTTTTTGTTATAAGCATCTGTACTTCACTTGCTGTGACTTAAGAGGCTAAAGATATTATTCTGATATTATTTTTATAAGAGTGGTAGCTAGAAATAAATGAAAATGTTTTCAAATTAGGCAAGATCTGTATGAACGATTTCTGAGATTCTGTGCTGCATGCCTTGGTCAGTGGAGACTCAGCCTATGGATGAGCATCTGATCCTTGAGCATGATGATTTTTTTTTTCTTGCTTTATTCCCTAAAACTTGTCTTTAATTGCCTTAAATAAAATAATATTTTTGAACCAATTATTTTTTAATTGTAATACAAATCAATCCCTGGGATGAGTGCAGCTTTCTCATCTGTGAAGAACTAGTCATCAGGAACTGAATAATATAAAGGGTATCTTTAGTCTTATAGGCAAAATTTTAAAACTGACAATCCATGGGCAGGACCTGGTTTTGAGAATTGCTTTGTTTTGCTTGTATTAGTTGCTAACACTTAGAAATTAGGAGATATGTGAAGTCCAGATTTTTCATTTTCTTGAAAAAAGTCTGAATAAGTGACAATACAAAAAAGACACAAACCGGCTGAGGTAGATGGTAGCTGCTCCTTTTGAACTGGGCACGCTTTCTCTCACTCCACCTGGCTCCTCTGCAGCTCTTTTCTGGATGGAATCTACCTGGATAGGTAGGCATTTGCATTTGCAGTTCTTCATTAAGGCTCTTTCTAAGTGGTCAGTACTTCGTGGCATTACTGCTTGTCTCTAACGATACTTCCACCGTCTCTGTTCTTAACTGTGAATTTATAAGAATCCAGGAATTTACAAGTACAGAAAAATTATTATGTATAACTTTAAAGAGTATGGACCAGCATTAGTCAGGCTCTGCTGTACCAATTCATATTTCCTAGAGCTCTGGTGTTTATATTTAATTGTGTGCAAAATTATGTCTAGATCTGTGAATGGGTTTTTTTTTTCCATAGAACCCAGTCCAATAATTTTTTTTAAATTAATGTGATTTAGATATATCTCAAGAAAGTAAACTCACTCAAATGTAATTAAATTGTTGAAAGTGAAGACACTGAAATTTTGGAAAATTAGCTTTTGGTCAAAGGATGCATTCTGTAAGAGGATGGTTCTATTTTTTTCAAGTAGAATAAATGCATAAAACATTTATTTATTAAGTACCTGGAAACATAATTTAATATTTGAATTCACCTTAACTTTGACTGAATTAAAAAGCAAATAAGGAAAAGCAAATCAAATGTTTAACTGAAGCATATAAAATATTATTTCACTTTGGAAGCAGTTCATAATCTCTTCTTCTTTTCATAAAGAAACTATAATAGTAATTCCTGTTCTGTGGAAACTGTAAAAGTTACCTTATCTGAAGGCTCTTTACCATTTGCTTTTAAAACTGTGTACTTTAAAGTTTAATTAATACAATGATTGGAAAATGTTTGCCTTTAGAGGATAAGAGTAAGATAACTTGTTTACCTTAAACCTCATGAATGAAAGGTGACACATGTAAACCAATGAACTACATTGTAAGGATTAAGTTAGAAATGGAGCCCTAAAAGAAGTTTAAAGTGAACTTTTGGCTTATCCTGGAATTCATAGGACACTTCAGCAAGAATTCATTGTTTTTTGTTTTGTTTTGTTTTGTTTTTCCCAGTGAGAAATTTTGCATATATAGAACTTGTAGATATGGAGGTAAAGTGGTCAAATATCTACCTACATCTTTAATGTATTACTTTACTTCCACGTATATATTTTAAAATTATATATTACATAAAATATTAATTTAGAAATATTACTTTTTTCTATTCTTACAGTTCATTGATTGATTTTATTCAAGTTCCTCACATGTGGTTTGGCACCAGTGTCTTTGTCATCACTAAGTCCCCTGCTTTGAGTCATCTCACCCAGCTTTCCAGCACACATCATTTCTACCTAAATTTTTTGAGACTCTAGGTTTTTCTTTTGATATAAATGTGATTTTGTCACTATAAACTGCATGCCATTTGCATAATAGGAGACAGTTATTTTAAAAATTTGTCCTTTAAGTAAATACATTTGATCTCCATCATGTAACCACCCAAGTAGTACTTTTTAAAGTTATCCTTAATAGACTTTTGCACAATCATATCCAGCATTTGAAACTATAAAAAATAATTACTAAGTCTGTGTAGAATTTTTGCCTTCAAAGAGAGATTTTGTTAGCTTATACCTTGTAAGCATTTAAAATTAATAATTATGGGGTTGTTTCAGCCTACTGTGTTTTCTCCAAACAAAGCTTTGTTTTACATCATAAAGTAATTATGATGTAAAGAGACTTGGATAAGAATTGACTATGAGATGAATCCCTTTTTCCTGAGAAATTATCTTGGAGAAAAGAAACAAAATGGGCCTTATGTTTGGCCATACACTATATTCACTTTCTTCTTCTTATCCCTTTCAAGGTTATTCTTTAAATTTTAGTAAAGTGTAATAAAATATAGTCAAGCAGACAATCTGGAGGGGGGCAAACATTATTTAATGGCAAGTCAAGGTGATGTTATTAATATTGTGAGTTTTTTCTTAGTGCATATCAAAGTCATTAAAGTATCAATTTTAGGAGGAAACATTTCTGTACAGAAGATAGCAAGTGAGTAGACAAATGGACATCCTATGTGGTTGACATTTTCCATGAACATTTCCATAGTTGTATTATAGTATGTATGTGAGATTTGTATTGGAAGGTAGCTCTTGATTTGGCAGGAGATGTCTTGTCATTTCCTGATGACCATGAACTACACTATTAACCACAAACGGCAGAAGATAAGAACAGCTGGTGCTTCTGTAACAAAGGGCAGTGGGGCAGATGATAGAGCTTGGAAATATGAGTAGATTTCAGATTTGCAATGGGTTAGTGGTCTCTGTCTTGGATATTCAATGAAATGCTTACTTTAAGAATTTAAACAAACTGAAGTGGCAGATACTTTTACTTTCATATCTACCATGAGAAAAAAAAATCTATTATAACACTTTGCAGAAAATAATAATTCACTTTCATCTGGGGCTTCCAGCTTTGTATGAAAAAAATGTTTAAGTCATGAATATACCAAAGCTATGGTAATGCAGTATGGCACATATTAACAATAAATGATACCAATAAAAATAAAGATGAATTGTCATTTTTATCTCTTAACAGTGGAAAGAGTGGAACGAGAAAACCTTTCAGACTATTGTGTTCTGGGCCAGCGTCCAATGCATTTACCAAATATGAACCAGCTGGCTTCCCTGGGGAAAACCAACGAACAGTCTCCTCACAGCCAAATCCATCACAGTACTCCAATCCGAAACCAAGTGCCCGCGTTACAGCCCATCATGAGCCCTGGTCTTCTTTCTCCCCAGCTCAGTCCACAGCTTGTAAGGCAACAAATAGCCATGGCCCATCTGATAAACCAACAGATTGCTGTTAGCCGGCTCCTGGCCCACCAGCATCCTCAAGCTATCAACCAGCAGTTCCTGAACCATCCACCCATTCCCAGAGCAGTGAAGCCAGAGCCAACCAACTCTTCTGTGGAAGTCTCTCCAGATATCTACCAGCAAGTAAGAGATGAGCTGAAGAGGGCCAGTGTGTCCCAAGCTGTCTTTGCAAGAGTGGCGTTCAATCGCACACAGGTACAGTTGCCATTGAACACTGTTATTAATGTTTAAGAATAGAATACTAGAGACAGAATTGTGATATGTCTTTATTTTTTAATTCCTTTTTTTAGTACAGTGTTTTGTTTTGTGTTTTTTAGAGACAATATCTCGCTATGTTGCCCAGGCTGGTCTTAAACTCCTGGGCTCAAGCGACCCTCCCACTTCAGCCTCCCTACATGCTGGGATTACAGGTGTAAACCACCTTACCTGGCTTTATGTTTTATCTTTTTAAAGAAGTTTTATGAATCTCAGAAGTAGATTCATTAATTATCCTTAGTTCCTGAAACACTGTCATCATGATCCATGCATGATCCTGATTAACTAACTTCAATAATGTAACAGACATCTGTGAACCCAGCACCCAATTTAGGACCTCAAATGTTACCAATGACTTGGGTCTGTGTGTGTGCTGTCCCTCATTCTCTCCATTTACTTTTTCCCAAATTCCCTAATCTGGAATTTTGTGATTATCACTCCCTTGTTGATGTTTTTTTAAACTAGTTGTAGAACTGCTTATGCATGCCTAGAAAATCTGTTTATCTTGATTTTGAACTTTATAGAGTATCATTATATGTCAAAATTTTTATAAACCCTTCAAATATACGAATTATGTTTAAGATATTGATAAAGTGATAGTGAATAGCCTACTTTCATTTTTAATATTTGAGATAAATTATATGCCAATATAATATGAAATTATAAAAAGGTAAAAAGTTATCTCGTGCATGTCTTATTTTACTGAGGGCTGCTTGCATGTAAGGCATTCTTCTTTGCCAGTGGTTCTTAAGCTTCAGAGTCACCTGGAAAGCTGTTAAAACATAGACTGCTGGGCCTTATCCCAGAGTTTCTAATTTAGCAAGTCTGAGGTGGGGACACAGAAATTTGCATTTCTAATGAGATTCCATGTGTTGTTGATGCTTCTGGTCAGGAGCCATGTTTTGAGGACCACTAATTTAGACCTTATATGAGTAGCAAAAAAGTAAAGGTGCCTAACCTCTGAGAGTTAAGGATCTAGTAGTGAAAACAATGTAACAGACTTAAGTAAAATGTAAAGTTTGGCAAATAATGTTTGAGGGTGTAAGCAATGGTTGTGGAAGTTCATGATTTGTTGTGTTGAGGAATTCTTGCAGTACAATGAATATGATAAGTCTTCAAGAGGATGGTAGGTTTGAGGCTAGCCACTTTATGGAATGCAAGGTAGGAAGCTAAGCTACACACAGATGCCAAGAGGAAAAGGATTATGGGCAAGCACATATGTATACAACCATTGAGAGTATTAGGTTGCTGGGGTGTTAGACCTTGAAGGGTAAATAAAATCTGACAGGCAAAGACAAAGAAGAAGGGTATTTTGGGCTAAGAGAATCCTTGAGAAAAATGGTGTAAAAAATACAGAAATAGTTGGCAGTTGATAATGAAGTTAGGTAATAAAACTTGTGGGACAAAGTTCAAAAAGGTTTGAGGGCCCTGCTAAGAACTTTGAACATGAATAGTCACTGGAAACCATTGAGGGTCTTATGTAGGAATGTGCTCTGATCCAGTTATCAGAATTAGATTTTAGTTTTGGGGGGGTTTTTTGAGTAAGGGTCTCACTCTGTCACCCAGTCTGAAGTGCAGTGGCATGATCATGGCTCACCACAGCCTCCAACTCCTAGGCTTAAGTGATCTTTCTATGTCAACCTCCCAAGTAGCTGAAACTAAAGGTGCACGCCCACCACACTGGGCAAATTTCTTTGTTTTTTTGAGATGAAGTCTCACTATGTTGCCAGGCTGGTCTTGAGCTCCTAGACTCAAGTAATCCTCCCACCTCCACCTCCCAAAGTGTTGGGATTACAGGCATGAGCCACTGCACCTGGCAGAATTAGATCCTAGTGAGGTTTCTCCTCTCGGGATAGCAAGAGGGTGGAAATATTATTTAGGAGACTGCATGGAAGTTTTGAACCAGGCTGGCAGCACAGTGAAGTGAAGAGTAAAAAAATCTAGAAACATCGTGGAAATAAAATTGTCAGAAAGTGTGTGAATGGATGAAGAGGGAAGGAGTAAAGAAAAGCCAGGGTTTGAGCCTGGTAAGTGAGAATGAGAATGGAGTTGTAATTGTTAAGAGAATCCAGAAGATGTTGAAAGAGTGGTTGAAGTAAGGTTAAAGTGATTATTTTTAGATGAGGTTGTTTTGACTTTGAAGTGCTGGCAGACTTCCTAAGTGAGATGTGCAACAGTCATTGAAAATATGCATTTTGTGCTAAGACGAGTTGTCAGGGCTAGAGCAAGAGATTAGACATTTTGTCACAGAGCCTGGGATTTAAAGAATCAGGGAATGGAAGGAAAGAAGCTACCACCAGTAGCCGCAGCACCAGGAAGAGACAGGAAATGCTAGGAGAGGAGGGGGCAGGTAGAAATGGAAGAAGAGTAGTAGTGAGAGTCTAGAGGACATGAGAGGGAAGTCTCCAGAAGGAGCCTTGTCCACATGTGGAAAGCTGAGAGGTCCAAGAGGGAGAGGCTTGAGACTATGTCTTGAGATTTGGTGGTTGGTGGAGAGAGGTCTTTGGCAAAGTTTAGAGTATAATTTTATTAGTGGGGTGGGGATAGGTGCCAGAATTTAGGAGTTAAGGGGTGATTAACTGTTGAGGATATAGAAGCTGATTACTTTTTCCAGAATTTGGTGTTGAAAGGGAGGCCAGAACACAGCTTGGGTGGACAGCGTGAATGTGACAGGGAGTCAGTCTGAGATTACTGGTTTTGGAAGGTAGTCTGGGGCCACACAGCATGAACTAGTGATGTTCCAATCATTGTGGTTTTGTCACAGTCTTCAGCAATGCCAGAGCAGCAGGAGTAGGAGCAGGGAAGAAACACAGTGGGCTTGACTGAGGTTTGGTGCTGACATATTAGGTATGGCAGGAGACCAGGAGAGGTGAAATCTCCTGCTCCCTTGACTCTTAGCTAACTTATATGTTCTAATATTGACAGAGTCTGTTTACATCACTTGGAAATGAGTGTGAAGGTTCAGTGAGACCCGCACATGTTCCAGACATCACTCCTCCGCTTTTGCTTTGTAGCTCCAAGTGCTTAGGCTGTTATATGTGTGTTCATTCTTATCTGGACTGGGGTTATGAGAGCCTTTGATCCTTTTGAGAAAATCTGCTGTATACTCTCACAGAATACAGATTGGAAGGATGCATCTTTTGACTCCATATTTTGTAGTTCATTCTCACTCTCTTTCTGTGTGTGTGTGTGTGTGTGTGTGTGTGTGTGTGTGTGTGTGTTCTTTCATCTATCATTCATGTGCATGAATAGGCATTTCATGGCTAGCCAATATTTTATTGCCTGGTTATGTACACAGTTCCTTTGGCTAAGGACAAAATTGAAAGCATAGTTGTATTACTTTGGATTTGAGAACCAAATCCAGTATCCAGTGTACATTTTATCCAAATGGCATGAAGCATGAGAGAGTCACAATGAGGCAGGACAAAAGACAGACCATATTGGTGAGAGGGTGTGAGCTGCCAAGGCCTAGACTCCTGGAGGTCCGTCTTCTCCCATACAGTTCTTTTTGTCTATGTTTATGGATTAATGATTTTTCTTTGGCATTGCCATCTTTCAAGTGCCAAGTTATAAAAGGTCTAATTGAAGCATGGAACACATTTTATTATTTTCCTTCTGCCATTAAATCTGTGAGATGGCTACACCCAGAAAGAAACATTCACTTTCAATCAACATGAGCTTGAGTTCATAGGCCAGCCTTGAGGATATCAAATGGAAACTGCATAGGAATGTATGAGTATTTCCTTTTAAAATTCTGCTTTTAATTTGGGAAAGCTTTTCATCCCTCTGGGATCATAACCTGTTGTGTATAAAGACCAACCTAATCAAGGTAGATGGTATTGACAGAATGACATAGTTTGAACTTGAGCAGGAGGTCAGCAGGCAGATTATTTTTGCTGTGTGTACTGTGTCACTAACAGCAAGACTGGGCAGCTGGTTTTACCAGCAGCATTATTAAGTGGAAAATATGGTATACTATGTCCCATGAAACCAACCATCGATTCTCCAAATGTTAGACTTTTTTGAGTGGAATCAGATGATATAATGATTTGCCAACTGTAGTAAACAGAATAAGTATTATAGCATAACCTCAGTCTATTGACTGTTTTCCAGAAATAGTACATGATCTCTATTATTCATATAACAAACTCAGTAAAAAGCAATTTAATACATTTTGTCACCCTGTAGAGTGTGTTCCTGGATTTGTGCTTGATGATTGTATGAAGAACAACAAATCATGTGTGTGTGTAAAATAAAATATATACATTCATTAATAAAGTGAGAATTGTAAAACAAACAAACCCATATCTGCCTAGCTTTTCATGTTTAAGACTTTCTGATGAAAAATCAAATTTATAATAAATAACATTTGAGATGTCAGTTTTCCAAAGAGAAACTATTAATTACCTTGTTATGACTGGTCCGTGGCCACTATATCATTTGATGATGTAAAATAACATAATTAAGGGAAGAAAGCTGTATTTCCAAAACTTCTTTTGAATTCATTCTTATTTTAATAAATATGTCTTTTAAAAACATAAACTGGATTTGTTTGATAAAACGATATCCTACCCACACTTCATAACAAGGTCATGGTTTATGCCAGTCAGAGATAGCTAACCTTTTGGCAATCTGATTGTATTTTTTATTATTATTCCTTATTTTTTTCCTTACATTTCTCTTTTCCTAACAAAAACATCTACTGTCTAAATTAAGAACATAAAATTGAGTCACATGTCCTGGACAGGGGATACAGCAGCACATTTGAGATCATGCAGTGCCAGGACATGAAATCTCCAGTATGGGCCCAAGACTAGTGTGTCTCTAGACGCCTGACGTAGTGGAGCCAGGCATTCTGTTATGCCATTGGAATGGTCATTATGACCTTATATAAAACATATTCTGAGTATCACCCCTCTTTTTTTTTTCAAAGAAAAGGTTAGCCCTGGTTTGCATGTCTCTGAAGACTTCTATGGAAACAGCAAGGTGAGAGTACTAAGGTGTTTTTTGCCCTAGTGATTAACATTCAGGCAACTCTACAGTATATTTCTACACACTATGACCTGTGGTCACAGAATGAGATGGATGGTCAAACACCAGCGAAGGCTGAGGCAGACAACATCCCTGCTCTGTGGGTTTACTTCTGAAAACCTATGTCTGCTATTGGGCTTTTCATTTAAAGGGCTCTCCTCAAGCTACTGATTTCCTTTGCTCACCCTGGCAGAGAACTGGAAATGTTTATACACTGTCTGAAGGGTACAGGAGGGTTACAGCAGCTCAGCTCCCTTCCCTCCTGTGGTAGAAAAAAGTGTGAAGTGTCGTTTCCATGCCAGAGCTTTCTGCAGGGCCAGGCAGGGGTTAGGACTTTGCTTGGGTGTCTTCTCTTCCCTGTCCTGCTCCTCTCACGCCCTCACTAGTTTTCTTTGGAAGCATTTCCTTCAAAAATCACTTGCATGGGAATCCTTATCTCAGGATCTGCATTTTATCCCAGGTTGTAGGCCTATGCCGTTGCATAGTTGGCATTTGATCATGCTGTGGGTGGTTGCTTGAAGAAAACATACCTGTAGTTTTATGCCCACTCCCTTCACAAATTAAAAGCCAGATATTGTGGGACTAGTACAGAAGTTTTTTACTTATTTCTTTTGAAAATATTGTCATTGGTGTTAATTTAAGCCCAAGCCCCTATAGCTCTACAATTCAATGCCTTGATATTGATATTATACAGACTGACATGTGGACCATTGAATGTGGAGAGAGAGAGAGAATGAATGAGATAGGAACATTTGAGGTCTTATGAGATTTACCAAACTTGACTTAAATGAAAACCATCCTTACTGAGTCTGAATGGTGAATTTTGTGATTCTGTGAGTTTCAGAGTAACTTTGTATTTTGGCCCTAACCCATCTCCTGTGTTCCATCAGTCATACAGATGGTGTCTGTGGGAATAATAATTGCCAGAAGCAATAGGATCAGTGCTCTTTCAGGTTTTATTTTATTTTATTTTTCATATTCATTCTTTCTTGTGTATATCCTGAACTTATGTTGGTACTGATGTATTTTCACTTACTAGGCCTATGGGCATAAAATAAAATGCTTGACTTTTTACTTTGTTTACATCTTTGTCTTTTGATAGTTTGATTATGAATCCAAATCTGAAGCATTCTTTTGCCCCTTGTTACTTTGTGGACTTAAAAAAATTAATCACACACTTATGCAATCATGGAAAGGTTTATTTCAGTATTTTTAAAAGACTTAATATTACCAAGGGATGGTTGTGGAATGTCCACTGACCTATAATGAGCCTGGTTTCATAAAATATGTACAGTGAGTCTTCCTTAATAGATAAACTATTCTCTAATTTATTTAAGAATCCAATGACCTACATATTCATATGTTCAGAAATCCCCCATTTACTAACATTGTTTCTCCTCTGAGACCTTCCATCTGAGCAAATCTGTTAAATGAAGTAGAGGAAGCTTTGATCCAAACTAGGCTAAATCCAGTGGAACGGATGCCCTGCCACATGTGAATGGGAGCATTAGAATGCCAGAAAAGGGAAATTAGGGGTGATCCTGGTATCCTCTCTGTTCCACTGTCTCCTTACCTTGGTGGTAGAGTTCAGTAAACATCTATAGGAATCAGCAATAAGAAGTTTATATACTTTGAAAATGAGAAATTGTCTATATTATTTATTTATGTGGTATAGTTATTTTCCTTTTGTCTTCTAACAGGTCATGCCATGACTCAGAAAGTTTCGGGTTCATTTTGTGTCTTAGGTAGTTCTGCTGAGCCAATTATTGGAAACATGTTTTCCATGGAAACACAGATGTGTTTTGCAAAATGTACTATCCTTTTGTAGCTCGAGGACTCTATATTTGGTACCTTGCTCTTCTTCAGGTCAAAGAAAAAGTCACAGAGTTACACAGTTTGCAATTTTGTATCAAAAGCCTTGCTTAAGAAAGCTGTGCGTCTTGGTCTTATCTGATAGAGAACAGGATTTTACAAATCCTCTGGGAACTCATTTGGTTGACCTGTCCTCAGGTCACTACTTTTTAGTTTTTATAAGACTTTGCAAAAAAGCTGCAGTTTACTCATCAAAGCCCCATCATTTGAGAAAATTTAAGACCAGGATCATAAATACAATTTATGAAGTCACTCAGCAACTGGAGAATGTTTTCAATGGATTGGAAAATTAGATTGAGTGATGTATCGGGAAAGTTGGCAAGGTAAGGTCAACTGCTAGAAATGTAAACGTTTTTGTGTAAAGTGACATGGATTTTGCTTTCATGCTTTATTGACATGGTGTTTATAGTATATGCGTGTTCTAAATTATTAAGGTTAAGAATGTCTAAGGACTTGCTAACATTAGATGTTGATGTAACAGTTAGAAGATGTAGCAACAAAATGAAAATCTTAGCAACCAAAGTTTTTGAGAGTCTGAGCTTCATTGTGTTAACCAGACATTTTTTTTTTGGAGGAGAAAACTTCTCTTTTAACTCCTTTGTTTGATTTATACGTATCATTAGCCAAAGATAGGCACAATTTAATTATACATACAGTTTATATTTCTAGAAAGCTTGACCTTTACAATATTCAGAATTCTTTGTCAGCCGACATCTGGTCTCAGTCATCATTATTTCTCAGTATCCAATAGAGATACAAGCGCTCAGCAGTCATAGAGTAATAGAATACAAGTAAATCCAAGGGTCTTGACTCCATGGTCCAGTGAGCTGGTTATAAAACGACAAGGAAACCTGCAAGAAAAAGGAAGTCCACCCACTGAAAGATGGGCTGTAAATATGAAATGCTGCAGACCAGGCATGAACCTGTTATTGAGTTTTGAAGTAAATAATATACCCTCTTTTGATTTCAGAACATTAAATTAATAAAGTGGGAAGAGATGGCCCTCCCTGCTTCATAAAATAAACCATCTTTTTTCATTTCAGAATCACTGGCTTGAATTCATAGATTCAAAGATTATAATAATATTAATATCTTCCAGGATAGCAGTGTCTCAAAGTTATTAGACTGCTTGAGGGTGGCCCTGTAGGTAACGGTTTCACTGCCGTTCCTTCTTCACATATAAAGATTGTCTATTGTTCATTACCATTCTTTTAGGCAATCTTAGCCAAAAACATGGATTGCTTAGGTCAAAGGTTAATCTAAGCAGACTCAGGAAGATACTGGTTTTGTTTGTGCTCTAGATAGAGAGAAGATTGATTCAGCAGCTGTCAGACATATGCAACTCTCCCCCAACTCCTAAATCCACCTGAAATAGAAACTTGTATATGAAAGAAAACACTAAGACTCTTTTTTCTTCTCTCTCCTTCACAAAGCTCATACCAAGAATCAGAGAAAGGAAATATGATGGCATACTGTTCTATCTGTTCCTTTCATCCCCAATCGATGCCCAAAGTCCTTGAAAATTAGTTACTAGACTCATTATAGAAAATTTAGCTTTCTCCATTTTTACTAAAAAAAGAAGACATGAGAGTTTTGTAAGCTTGTTTCACCATTCTTTAACAAGGGGTGATTAACTCATTTCACACAGACAAGGGTCTCTATCCTCAATAACGACTTTCTTTCTTTCACCTCTAGTATGTCTCTGTAGAAGCCTGCACTTCTAATGTGAAGGTCTACTGTTGTATTATTTAGCTAGTCTCCCTAAATCCTGGGTGATGTTTTATACTTAAAGTATAATTTTGGCCAGGTGTGGTGACTTGTGCCTGTAATCCCTGCACTTTGGGAGGCTGAGGCAGTATGATCGCTTGAGCCCAAGAGTTTGAGATCAGTCTAGGCAGCATAGTGAGACCTTGTCTCTACAAAAATTCAGAAAAATTAGCCGGGCCTGGTGGTGTATGCCATAGTCCCAGCTACTTGGGATGCTGAGGTGGGAAGATAGCTTGAGCCCAACAGGTGGAGGCTGCAGTGAGCTGTGATCATGCCACTGTACTCCAGCCTGGGCAA
Source organism: Tarsius wallacei (assembly GCA_963574415.1). Taxonomy (NCBI): domain Eukaryota; kingdom Metazoa; phylum Chordata; class Mammalia; order Primates; family Tarsiidae; genus Tarsius; species Tarsius wallacei. The sequence goes on from CAUYQG010021847.1 coordinate 21,779, forward strand.
TAGAGTGAGATCCTGACTAAAAAAAAAAAAAAAAAAAAAAGTATAATTTTAGTAAAAGAAATACAAGAAAATCCTACTTTAGATCCCATTATTATGTACATTTCACCACTGCTTATGTAAAGCAATTAAAAACACGCAAAACACTTTCCTTTCATGGTCACCGATTGAAATGCTGACCATTTGGCCTGGGGTCATTTGCATGTTTGTTCACATAAAGTGAATTAAATTTAAAGGCTAGAAATACTGTGAGAAAAATATAATCGTATCAATTTGAAATTACTAGTTTTTTTTCAATTCTACCTATAAGTCTTGTGCCTAAAATTGTCAATATAGACTACAGAATGTAGTCTGCAACACCCATTAGAAATGATTTTACGTCATGAGCTGGCATACACACACACTCACACGTGCACACATGTATGTATGTATGTCTGTATCTAGCTGTATCTCATTTCCACCTCTCTCTTTCTGCATGTTTCTAAAGCAAAACCTTCATGAAATAATACTCTCACTATGTGTGAAACACGTTATTACTTTTTTAAAGCTCTTTAATTCCAAATCGTTTTAAAAGGCTAGTTATGGTCTGCTAAATTAATTTTGTTTATTCATTTATTCGTCCATTCATTTTTTGAGTCAGAGTCTCACTCTTGTCGCCCAGGCTAGAGTGTAGTAGCTTGATCACAGCTCACTGCAGCCTCAACCTCCTGGACTCAGGGGATCCTTCCACCTCAGCCTCCTGAGTAGCTGAGACTACAGGAAGACACCACCATGCCTGGCTGATTTTTACATTTTTTTCTAGAGATGAGGTCTCACTCTGTTGCCCAGGCTGGTGTTGAGCCCTGGGTTCAAGTGATCCTCCCTCCTTGGCCTCCCAAAGTTCTGGGATTACAGGCATAAGCCACTATGCCCAACCATGATTTACTAGGTTAATTTTATGATCCACTGGTAATTATGATCCATGTTTAAACAATGATACAGATTAAAGTTTATTTTAAATGATAGCAAAGTTACAGAATGAAAATTGTTTTACTGTTTTGAAATATAAAATTAATATCTTAATTTAGTGCTATCTGGAATATTCACATAGGCATTTCACTTTATATATTTTTTACGTTTTTCTTTATACTTTCCTCAGTCTCAAATAATTTTAATTATCCCAATTCCTAAAAGTTATTCTTTGTAGTTTCTCCTTTCTCTGTGAGGAGACATTTAACAAAATATAACTGGAGTGCCTTGAATATTTAAAGTTGCAAATTTAAAATAAGAATTGTCCTTTGATGTTTGTTCTGTATTCATTCATTAAACACATATATATTAGCTGGGCTCGGTGACTCAGCCTGTAATCCTGCGCCTTGGGAGGCTGAGGTGAGTGAATTGCCTGAGCCCGTGGGTTCGAGACCCGCCTGGGCAGGTGAAACCTCATCTCTACAATAAATCAAAAAAATTAGCCAGGCGTAGTAGCGCTCCTGTAATTCCGGCTACTCGGAAGGCTGAGGCGGAAGGATCGCCGGAGCCCAACAGGTCGAGGCTGCGGTGGCCGGGAGCGGCCACTGCACTCCAGTCTGGGCGATCAAGTGGGACTCCAACTCAAAAAAAAAAAAAAAAAAAACACATATATATATTAAGTATTCAAAGATATGCTAGGCATTGTGATGATGGTTGACACTAATTGAATTCTTAGCATGTATCACTCACTGCTTTGAGCTCTCTGTGGGACCCTGTAAGGGAAGTGAAATTATCTGTTTTATAGGTGAGGAAACCATGCCATAGGTTGATTAATTGATCCTTGTCCAGTTAGAGCCTTTTCTTTTCTTTTTTGAAGTCCTGGTCTCACTCTGTTGCTCAGGCCAGAGTGCAGTGGTATTATAGTAGCTCACTGCAGCCTCAACCTCCTGGGCTCAGGAGATCCTTCTACATTAGCCTCCTGAGTTGCTGGGACTGTAGGTGCACGCCACCACACCTGGCTAATTTTTTGATTTTTATGTACAGATAAGGTCTTGCTTTGTTGCCTGGGCAGTCTCAAACTCCTGGACTCAAGTGATCCTCCTGCCTCGGCCTCCCAAATTGCTGGGATTACAGGTGTGCACCACTGTGCCCAGCCGTGGAGCCCAATTTCAAACCCAGCGAGTCTGACTTCAGAACTCACACTCAACTACTTTATTCTTAATCATTTCTGCTATTATAGGGTGGAGGATGAAAGACACAGTCCCTCCTTCAAAAAGGTACAAGGGATAAACAGACTTTTAAACCAGTAATCCTTTTGTGGTATTATAAGGACTGTGATGTGTCCCATGTGCTGTGTGAGAACAGATGCCTTTGACCCTGGAGACGATTAAAGTTAATGCATAAATATTCAGCAGGAAAGAATAATGTTTTATTACCATTTCAGGACAGAGTCAATTTGTGTGTTAGTAGACTGCTTTACATATGTCTTAAGGCATTTGATACATTTGAGATAGAAATATTCAATAAATGTATTTTGGGGGTTTATTTTGTTTTGTTTTTGGAAAGTACTATTTTTGCCAATGTTTTGACAAAGTAGCCAAAGCTAGTAAATTTTTTGGGCAGGTTGCCAACAGTTGTTTTACAGAACACTCATGGAAACTAGGAATAACTAGGGCCCAGAACTTTGTGAATGAAATAGTCATGGTGCCAGGTACTTGAGGTGTGAGTAGAAACCATGTATGTGCCCAGAGCTGAGAACACCACTGGTAAAACGTTTCCAAAGGGAACCTGTTCAATTCTGTTTGCTTTCACTTTTTGGTGCTAATGTGTTTAGAAAATTTTGATTTGGATTGTGTATAGCCTCATATTTCAGTACCTAAGCCTTTCTAAAGACAACCAGGAGGAAGGGGGGATAATCATTGCATGGATGTGATAGGCAAAATGCAGTGAAGACACCAGGAATCTGGTTTGGGCTAAGTTCCTCTGTTGTATGTGCTTATGTGTGACTTGGTCAAGGGCATTGCAGTCAAGAGAGCACAGATTATTTTGGCTTCAAGAATGTTCGGTTATAGCCACTCACTTTGTGTTGCATGCTTACTGTATTCTGATGTGTCAGGAGGCACATGTAAAGTTTTATTATATGAACTAGAAAGAAAGCTATCTGTGAGACAACTGTTTCATGTAATAAATTGCAGATTTGGGGTACATGGAATATCTGTTCCAAAGTGGAGTTTGCATGACCCAAATTTGCCGTCTCAATTATTGTGTTTTCAATAGGCTGAATGAAAAGATCTTGAGTATAATGTGAGTCAGGTTTTCAATATGTAGCCTGCAGGGTCTGCTGCTGGCTGTTCAGCAAAGATAGGACTCCCACTCTTAGAAACTTAAGAAATATGCATTTGATGACTTCCTCTATAGAGCCCTATATTCCCGTGTATTACCAACTAAATGTAAAATGTGCAGATTCTGTTCCCAAGGAGTTTACTATATCATGGGAAGAAGGCTTTATAGTAGCACAATGTAAAAGATAAATGTCATAAATGTAAAGTGGAACTAGTGCCATCTTGGTACAAAGAGGGGAGAAAGTATTTCCAACTACAGTGAATATACATATACACATAGATACCTAGTCTTTTAGTGCTTTGCAGAATATATCTCTATAGTAACAACATTTGTCTGCAAACGTTACTTTTGTATGTGCATTTATATTTGCAGAATGCATGAATTCCCTTTAGATGCTCAATTCTATTCACTCCATCCTACAAAAATGCCACGTACATAGGCTGTCTTTCCTAATAAAGAAATATTGTAATAAAAGAGAGGTTTTATTAAACTAATGCAATAACGACATTTTCTTTGAGGATTTACACATCATTTTTAATAATAAAAATCAAATTGTCATTGTTGTGCCCTGTATACCTTTTATTCAAATCAGACTAAGTACTTTGGCTTCATGGCTAGGCAGTGCTCTGGGGAAAGTGGGGAACGGAAGAGTATTTTTAGCATCACACAAATGACTTTTAGCAGTTAGACGCATAGTAGGATTGTAGATTATGAATATGTAACCCACAGAAACCCATTGATATTCGTGAGCAGAGGGAAAAATACCTCTCAGAAGCATCTAGAAGGAAGCGAGAATGGAGATTAAGAGGCATGATTTTGTTAGGTCAGTTTTCAGGAGGTAGGATGCCAATACTTTCTACAGCCATGCTGTGGATTTCGCTGCTTCAACTAACTCTGAATTGACAACCGAAATTTAAGAGTTCATTCTGTGCAATTAAGCTAGGGTTTGGTATTACCTGGTTTTCTTAAGCAGATAACAGTTTTTTGCTCTCCTGCCAGCTGGACACAGACATTCCAGAATTGTGTGAAAATTAAGGGGAAGTAAAACATGGGAATGAGTTGTACCTTTGGAAGGAAGGTTTTTTGTTTTGGAGGGTTTTTTTTTTTCAGTTTTTGTTTTTGTTTTTGTTTTTTGCATTTCGGGGGAAGTATGTGCTAGGCAGGGCTATGCTCAGGGGCAGAGTTTTTGGTTGGCCCATATAGGTACCAAGGGTCCTTCTACCTTTGACATTCTGTAATTTTAATCTGTAAAATAAGAGTATATGTGAGTTTTTAACCTTACTGATTGGTTATAGCACCATTTTTTTAAAGCACTGTATAATTATGAACTAAAATATATTTTCAGTCTCATTACTGTGCAATGTTTTGAATCATACACCTTTAGAGAGATATAACTTGTTTTCTGAATAGGATTGTCATTAAGTATCTTGCATAATTTGTTTATATACCTCAGAATTAATAACTAAAATATATTATGAAGAGATAAAGTTTATTTTCTTTAAAATAAGGTATTTTCTAAAGAAGCACTGAGTGCACGATTTTACTTTAAGCACATATAAGCTATCTTTGGGGTTTATGTGATATTTAAATATCTACCTTTGTTCGGATTGAAACCCAACACTTTTATACTGTTGTTGCCTATGAAATGAGTACTTTTTGGATCCAGTTACTTAAAAGGTATAGTAAGTAGATGAACACTGCAAGTGACTCTTTCTGTCTCCCACTTCAGCTGCCACAAAAACAGAAACAATTTACAGAAATGAAAACAGTCTCCAGCCAGTTTGAGGCTTTTTCCAAAGGGAAACACTGGTGTTTGGCTGGGCCAGTTTCCTTAGTACACACCTGGTGTATATCACTTTAAACAATAAATTATGCCTCATTAAATTACAATTAAATGGAATCGTGATCATTTGTTTTTCTGGAAGGAAGATGTTTTGCATATTGAAAGCCTAATTTGTTGCAGGTGACAAAAAGGCTGAACAGATTATCTAATATCACTTCATTTGGGGGGGTAATGTTTGTTGGTTAGCTTGTGTATACTCCAGTAGTTCAGAATCATATTAATGTGGACTGTATTATTTTCACTTCAGAATGTCTTCTACCACTTTATCAGTGTTTGCACTTTCCCTCCCAGCTTTTATGGAAATAGAAACTTCTCTTGGTATTCCGAAGTAGGCATGTGCTTTCTTTTTTCAAATTTATGGATACTGCCCAGTCCTACCCTTCTCCTTTGTCTGCCTGGTCTTGCCATTCTATCCATGCACTACTTATATTTAAAGTCCCAGCTAAGTGAGGTCTTATCTCTTCCAATAAGTTTTCCCTGAATCCTGCAGCTGACAATACTTTCTCCCTCCTTGGAACCAAGGCAGCACTAGTTCTGTCTCAAATTTATCACACTTGGCATCTTTTACATTGTGTTACTATAAAACCTTCCTCGTCCTATTGTGTAGTAAACTCCTTGGGAACAGAATTCGTCTCTTTGCTGGAATACATTGGCATAATCATAGCTCACTGTAACCTCAAATTCCTGGGCTCAAATGATCCTTCTTCCTCAGCCTCCCAGGTAGCTAGGACTACAGGTATGCATCATCACACCTGTCTAATTTATTGTAGAGATGGAAGTCTTGCTATGTTGCCCAGGCTGGTCTCAAATTCCTGGTCTCCAGCGATCCCTCCACCTTAGCCTCCCAGTCATACCTGGACAGAGTTGGTCTCTTATTAATCTTTTCATCACTCTCTGAGCTTTGTGTCAAGTCATAAATAAATGAATTAATGGACTGATCTTTCATTCATGAAGACTAGGTATATTGAATTGGGTGGGTCCCTAAATAATCAATGGGAGATATTAGATTTCAGGACTCCCTAGATAATCTATAAGAGATGTTAGCCTAGTCCTGAGTTATCAATGGTCTGAAAGCTATGAAGAATAGATATGTGTTAAAATCTAGTAAGCAATGACTGTAACTATTGCCATTGGCATGGGGGTCTCTGAGGGGTTCAGACTCAAAGTTCTTAAAACCTGGCCCAGGTGTGTGTTCTCTTTTTCTCACCCATCCCCGACAAGGTGTCAAGGGCTAGTGCAAAGAATTGAAAATATATTTTATAGAGCCAATCATGACCATGTTTCCCAAACTCTTCTGAGTATCATGCTGTATCATGTACACTAACATTTTGGGGCAGACTGTATACATTATTGAAGAAATACGAAAATCAAAAGCTCATAGACAGAAAGTACAGGTTCAGAGTCTATAAGGTCGTTTAAATTTTTTAGTAAATAAATATTATTTTATAATACTAGAAAAAGTTAGGGCATTGATTTTCCATTTTAAAAATTAGCCCAAATTCTTCGTTTTGTGTTGCAAGAGCAACCAGGCTATACTAACAAGCAAGCGGGATGGCATTATTTGAACTTTGATTTATTTTGCTTTTACTGAATTTTCTGCCAAACTCTTACATTCTTCGCTGGTCCTGGAAACTATGTGAAGCTTGCAAACCTTAATTAGGCTATGGAAAAGGCCATTTGGAGGTTCTCTTTGCCTGACTCTCTTTCCAGTGACTTGTTAACCCAAGAGCTATTTTGTAGGGTATCTTTCTGTCCTATGCAGATGTTCCTTCTATTCCTTTCCAGTTAACATCTTTTCTGGTTTTACACAACCTCCGCTAACACCATAGAGGGAATTATTATGTCTCCCTGGAGAAGGCTCTGTTGCCTACAATGAGGGAAATACTTAACGATCACTTTACTCAATACTTGCAGTATGTTTTAATCTGATTACTGATATGAAAGTTTAATAAGCTCTATCCTGGTTAATTTATTAATTTCCTTCCATTTGCACATTCTCAATATTCATGACCTTTCTATTCATAAAAGTACACCTTTTTTTCGGGGCCCTGGTGCCACGTCATATTTTCTATGTCTCAGGCTGCATAATGGAAAAGTCCACCTCCTACCTGCCTGGTTGATCATTAAAATGCCAGATGACATAGTGGAAAGGGCTTTGGAAATGTTTAGGTGAGATAAATTATTAATTTTCATTCTGTTCAAGACAGTGTCAATATGATAAACATTTACTTATCTTGATAATTAGATGGGGTGACTTGTGGTGTAGGGAACTTAGGCTGCAGGTTTTCTTCTGATTTTTTTGTCTCTCTGATGATTTCCAGCCAACTAAATAAACTCACTTTACATTTATGCAGAATTTGGGCTGCATTAAAAAAATTCCCGGTTTAAATAGTTAAAAGTACATAAACAACCAAAATGCAAAAGACTCAACAAAACAATTCAAACTCTTTTTGTGCCCACCAGTTAGCTACCTGTTGTTGAAAATGTCTGAGGTAAAAAGACTCCACTTTGGGACTATGGCCACACAGAAGATGATTTGAGTAAATAATTTGGAACAGCGGTCTAATTCTCTGGGGGTAAGATATGGAGGTAGCACTGGCTACCCTGTTGAGTTGAAACTTTATCTTCAATTAGGCAAATGAAACAGAGGCAACAGTATATTCCACTTGCCCCTTGAAATACAAATATTGTGTCTGAGCAGCTTTCCTCAGAATGCTTTGTCTTCATTTTCCTCAGAGATGGATTAATTTCTCTGCAAGATTGTCCAACATGTAAAAAAAGTAGGTGAAGGAGTTCTACAGTTTCAAAGTGGAAAAAAAAAGTAAACCAAACTGAAAACAAATAAAAAGCACTTGATGTTTTTGAATTTTTTTAATTGATTAAAACTAAACAAACTTACAATTTTGAGTCATGATTCATTAAAACGGTAGTTTTTATGTCACTATTTTGTTGGCAAGCCTTTGCCATAACGTATGCCACAACTTGAGAAAACAATCCTCTCACCTTGGCCTCCCAAAGTGCTGGGATTATGGGCGTGAGCCACGATTCCGGACCTGAAGATTTTTATCTTTGAAACAAATCCATTATGAATATTTCAGGTTGCTTAATGCAAGATAACTTAAAGCAGAACTGACTTCTAATTTCAGAAAGAGAGTCAGTACTAGATTGTATCACATTTTCAGGAAAACAAGTGTCTCACTTGTTGCTTCTAAAAGTATGACAAAAAAATCTGGGCTTCTTAAAGAATCAGTTTACCAGTAGGGCATTAATAAACACATCCTACCTTGCCCTTTCCTTGGGCATACACACACAGATTTCTACCACTTATTAGTTAGGATTTCTCTAATCAAAGTAACATGACACCCAAGTTGCAGGAGTGTCAGATGACATAGTGTTCATAGGTTCCTTGTACTAAAATCATCTATGTGATATTTTGAGGGGTGATTACTTCCTTGGAGTGCTAACGGTGTGGTGCATATTCCTATATATGGCATTTGCTTCATTACATTATAATGCATTACTTTATTTTAAAACATTGCCTACCTTGCCCTGAAGATTTCTAGCCAACCAGAGATGGTATATTCCTCTTGCATCCATTGCCTTTTCATAGTTAAGCCACATATTAGACATCTGATAGTGTTTCCTTTGCATTCATTTTCACCTCGAGGGAAACGTCTTTGGCATCTGTACCATTCTGTTACAGTTATAGAAGTGACTTTTCATGATTTGGGGTTGCCCCATCTGTTCTAAGATAAAGGATTAACATCTCAGCTCTTCCTGGGGGATAATCCTAAACCCTGATCTTATACTGCCCTGAGAAGGGATATTAGCTAGCACTATAACGTGATGCCTCTGTGTGATAATTCAATAAGTGTGCACAATGGGATTACATCTTCCCCCAGTGTTGCAGTGCCCCAATTTAAGTGCCCCTGCTCTTTTCTGAAGTTCAGACTCTATTTCTTCAGACTTGGCAGCATTTTCCTTTTCTTTGTGAATTCTCTGTCACCAGAGCCCATGAAAATACTAATTTCCTATTTAAAGCTTCCTATTTGTATGAGTCACACATTCTGAAAGTGTCTGAGCCTATCATGGCATTCCACGGTAGTCACCGGATGTGACTACATTTCCGTTGCCTTAATGGTGAAATTAGAGCTTCCCCCATGGGAGCATCTCATAAAAGCTTTGGGTGCCCTCTGGTCCCTATGCAAGGATAACTATTAAGTGTGTAGATGAGGAAGCAATCAGGGATAACACAAATTAGACATTTGCTTTGTGTCTTTTTTTTTTTTTTCATAAGAAACATCTATATAGAAAGCAGTGGCCGGTCATACAGAAATTCAGCCAAACTTTTTTTTTTTTAATTGATGTAAATCTCCCATGCTGTTTAAATGTCGAAACTAAATTTACCAAACTTGGCAGATTTGTAAAGCTAAGCAGTCCTGCCAAGTGTTCCCAGTTTCAAGCAGAGAGAGTTCTAACAGTTCCTGAAATACTTGTAGGAGGCACCTGGTGGTAACTGCAGTTTCACAATTCTTCCACAGTGCCTACCTTGCTAGCTGGCAAGTCTGCACACCAACGACTATTACAGTGATGATGCCATATCAGAACAGAATGGTCCTAAAATAAGGCACAGCCCCCGGAAGACAAATACATTCCCGCAAAATCCTGGTGCTAGAGAACCCTATGGAATTAGCCTGAGGTTCTTGACATCACAGCCAGCTGATTACACCAAACAGAGGGGGAGAGGGGCGGAAGACGAAAAGCACACACACATCCCTGCAGGTGTGACTTGGCCTATTCTTTTCTTCCCTGTGATCAGGGATTGCTGTCTGAGATCCTGCGTAAGGAAGAAGACCCTCGGACAGCCTCTCAGTCTCTCCTGGTAAACCTGAGGGCCATGCAGAATTTTCTCAACCTGCCAGAAGTGGAGCGGGATCGCATCTATCAGGACGAGAGGGAGCGGAGCATGAACCCCAATGTGAGCATGGTCTCCTCGGCCTCCAGCAGTCCCAGCTCCTCCCGAACCCCTCAGGTGAGAGAATTGCTCCCTGAACTTTTCACACCTTGCCTTGGAAACATCTTGCCCTTACTAATACTTGTTTTCCCTTGAAAACTAATAGACATAATTCAAGGACTCCTTCATCCACCTAAAGGAGATGAATTGCCTCTAACCATATGATAGTGTCATCCCATACTGTATTTCTGTCCCTTTAGGAAAGTCCCATTCTTCCATGTGTGGTGAGGGAGGGGGTGGGAGGCAGAGTGGGTGCAGGGGAAGGCTCCAGAATGTCTTTGTACAGCTGCTCAGTTATCGAAGAAGGGGTTGGGGGATTTGTGTTGAAGCCGACGGTGCATAGCAGGCTCACTGCTTTTTCTTAAATTGCATGTTTGTTTGGATAGAGTGGAGGGAGACTGGGGCCAGGAAACAGAGAGTAGTCTAAGCTCTGTTTTATGCAATCCGAGAAAGACAAAACGGGGAAGATCCATGTAACAGTGGAAGATGCATGTGCAATGACTAGATTAGAATGATGGAGATGTCACACCATGATCCTTTAGAAAACCATCGTGAAAAGGCCGACCTTCATTACTTTCCTTTCTAGGATGATCTCCCACAGGATTTGATGACTTCCAGACTTCCTCTCCTCACACTTCAAAAGTTTTCTGTTCCCAAACCCTCCTGCAAACGCATGCATCTAGGGATGCTGTGTGCGTCACAGCTCCTAAGTGAGGTGTCAAGGTCTCAAGGCAGTCAAGGGTCATTCCCAACTCAAATACGAGCCCATTCGTTTCTAGCCTAAACTTTTACTACTCAGTAGATGTATTAGTAAAAGTTGTTGCTAGGATGGTTGCAAGTTCCATCTGAAGAATAGTTCTTAAAACCAGTATTTAACAGGTACACATTCACACAAATCTGAAAAATGGTTTCTTCATAACCAAAGGTTGTTTTGCTTAGATGCTGTTGCTTTAGCTTCTAAGTTTGTTTTCTGATCAATTCTAAGGAACAGATTAAGCATAGAAGCAGAATTTTATTCTAGTAGAAATATTTGAGCTTTCTCAAGTGCTTCCATTTTTTTCACACATTTTAACTCTTTTTATATTTTTGCATTCTGCAATAAATTTTTTAATTGAAGATCACTTTCTATCACGCACTGCCAAATTGTGTTACTTACACTTTAGTCTTTAGTGGATTATGAATTTTAGTTACTGTTAAACCAAAAATAAGTCTCTTGACTGCTTACTTTGGATGAGTGTAACCAAGCCTCTTTTATGATTTATTTATTTATTTAAAAAATATGGGGCATGCATTTTGAGCTATTAAGTTGGGCAAGTTGTTAATTATACTAATATTTATTTCTATTAAATTCATCAGTATTTTTGCCACTTTTGAAGTTCATTAAACTGTTACAGGCAAGTGCAACCATGCTTCCTGGTCACTGAGCCAGGTAACTCTTCCCAGAAAGTCACTCCTACTTGTCAGAAAATAACTCAGGTCTATGTGTTTTGCTTTCAGCTCCTTTGTCATATTTTTCTAACAAGATTATATCTTAGGCACCTTTTCAAATAGCCAGACCAACTTACAAGGCCACACACTTAGGGTCAGTATTTTGCTTATCTTTAAATAGATTTCCATGTGGAAAATTTCTAGATAAAGGTCCCCTGTTTGGATAAATGCAACAGGGAACTTGATCATTTAATTTCACAGTTCTGAGATTTTTGAAAATAAATATGAAATATTCAGACATGTTTTTGTGAATACAGTCATGGCATAGCATTGTACATTCTCTAGAATTATCTTCTTTTTCTGTTGGGTAAAGATGAAGGAAGGGGAAGTCGCTAAAGTCTTTTAAAACATTTCATAACTACCCATTTATTCAAAATTCTTTACAGACATCTCAATAGTAAAGATCATAGTACAGTACAGCTTTCACTGTGAGAACAAATTTCACAAGAGTATTCACTGCCTAAGCCTTTTAGTTGGGGTCACTGATTTAGTGCACATGGACAGCCTTACATAGAAGCAGGGAGACTATTTTTCAGATCCCATCGACACTGCATTTGTGGCTGAAAAACAAATTGAAGAAATTTCAGATTTGAGATATAAACCTCTAGAGTCTCTTTTCATCATTCTTCAATTGGTCGGTATTCCTTGGTGTACTTAATAAGATCAAAACAACACCAGAATAAGAAGGACCATTTGTTAAAAAGCGCTTACAGTGTATCAGGTATTATGAGAATTTTACATGATTCTATTATCACCATTCTGTGGTATTATCTCCATTTTACAGATGAGGAAACTGAGGTTTAGACGCATCAAATAATTTATATAAGGTTACATGGCTGAGTGGTAGAGTTAGGATTTGAACTCTAGTTCCTCTGAGTCCAGAACCAGGGCTCTAAACCATGTACTGTAGTTCCTTGAGGAGTTTCGTTTTAGCTCTTAGGGTTCTTTAGAAGATTTGACCAGTCAGGTAAGATGAGATAGTCAATGAGGTGAATGAAGAACACTGAGTTGAGTTGACAAAGGCAGAAATGATATGCTAAAGCATTCACTTAACAGGGAAAGCACTGGGGTTAGCTAGAAATTTCGACAAGAAGAAGGAGTTTCTTGAGAAAAAAATTACAGAGAATTGGATTATTATGGGAAGGTCCCAACTTAGTAGGAAGAGGATTCCTGTAAAAGCAGCACCCAGAAAAACTCAGGGATTCAGGAGACAGTGTTGCACGGTGGTCCAAAGCCCATGTTTTGGAGCCTGAAAGACTTGAGTTCAGGTCATGATTCTTTTACTTGCATGCCCTTCCGGCAGGTTAAGATCCTCATTTATTTCAGTTTTTCATCTGTAAAATGAAAATACTAATCTCTGACTCACTGGAGTCTTAAGAGAATGAAATGTGGTAACAAAAGTTAAAAAGCACTTCATAAATTGAACTTATTATTACTTTACAGTCATTAGAAAATAGTATGAGAGAAGGAGGTCGAGGGATAATGGCACAAGTCACTGAGCATCAGGAAGCAAAGCCTTCCTAGAAATTCTGGGCCTTCAGTTCTGCCTCCAGACTCTTTCGATTCCATGGTATCCAAACCGTGTGTTATGTCTTTCTCTAGCCTGTGCACTGCTGAATCCAGAGAGGACAGCTCAGTGCAGCCACACAGGGACAACTGTGATCTGGGAACAACTCCCTTAGTTTGGGATTCTAGGGTGAATGAGAACAAGAAGAAAAAACTCAGCTTAGACCAATTCAGCCAGCAGTGCCCAAGGACCAGGGCTGTCTTTTCCCGGAGTCCTGCTGCCAGGGGGTTCGAGAAAGCGGCTCTGCCACCTTTCATTAGACACCAGCGAGGCATGTGTGGGCCCAGACCAAGTAGGTATTATGCCCATCTTTTGGGTCAAGTGGATTCAAACATTTTAGGATTATCCTAATCCCAAGAAGTACAGACACCTTCTGTGTTGTCCTTCATTTGTCTCTGAAGCTGATGGGAAATCATTCAATTAAAACGAGCGTAGCAGAATGCATAAAACCACAATATGAGTTTAAGAAAATGAAAGCGGCACATCAAAGGCATTCTGAAGCCTAGTTTTATGAAATGAAATTTTGTTTCATTTCCACTGATTTCCTAGGTGAAATTAGGTGACTGTCTGGGTAGCATAATGATGATAATGATGGGAAGTCATACATACTCGAATGACATACGTAAAGCTTTAATAAAGAATGAGAAAGACTCAGGGGAGTGCATTAAATTGAGTAATAATTTATTATTTAGAGACCTCTACCCATTTACTCATTTCTTCTGGAAGAATTGGCTCTTCCTCCAAGGTGTGCCATTTTTAGAAGGAAAAAAGCAACTGTGTCCGTGTGTTCCACGTGTTTGTTTTACAGTCAGATGACTGCTTATAGTTTGGTGGCCGTCCTACCTGTGAACCATTGTCCAGGATACTGTGAGGAAACAGGGTTCACAGGATTCTGTGTGTCCTATAGGAATGCACTGCAATTATTTCCAATCACAATTAACCTGATTAGAATAATGGACAGGAAGTGTCCCTCTGTAGCTAATGCAGTTTGGCATCAGCTGACTGAAATCCTTTGATAATTTCTGCACAGATGGCTGGGCTGAATGCAGCACTTTTTAAATTATTATTTTCACGGTCTCTTGGTAGGCCAAAACCTCGACACCGACAACAGACCTCCCTATTAAGGTGGACGGCGCCAACGTCAACATCACAGCTGCCATTTATGATGAGATCCAACAAGAGATGAAAAGGGCCAAAGTGTCTCAAGCCCTGTTTGCCAAAGTGGCTGCAAATAAAAGTCAGGTGAGTGGTTTTTTAAAAGAACAAAATTGAGGGCTGGAATTAGAGCCTTCTCCTCCTTCCACCCATAAAAATACATCTGTTCCTATAATAATAATAACAATAATAATCCCCAGGGAACCTGTCATGTTCTGCCTTTTGCTCTACGATTTGCTTTTATTCCCATTGGAGCCCCAAACAGAGATGAAGCCAAAAACCTAGCCTTTCTTTTTTAAGAATTTTTTTCAAAAATGAATTGACCTTGAATGATTTCTCTCCTTTATTTTAAACACTGCTATGTACCTTTTTGTTTCCCTCCCTCCCTCCCTTTCTCTTTCTTCCTTTCTCTCCCTCCCTCCCTCCCACCCTCCCTCTCTCCCTTCCTTCCTTTTCTCTCTTTCTCTCTTTTTCTTTATTTTTGGTATTTGAACAAACTTAGAATGTACACAACAGAACCTTTCTGAGACCAGCTTTCAGCTGGGTCTTGTCACCTCTCCTATTCCCACCAGGGCAATGGCTGACTTTGTTATAATAACTACTTCTCCCCAGCCCCAGAGACACCTTTCGATGTCAGGTGTTTCTTTTATGTACAGAATACAGTTGTTTTTCCAGAAGAAAACACACGTAGGGGAGTGCAGAGTAAGTGCTAAAATCTTTTAACAGAAAAACATAGAAGCTTATCCAGTAAAATTTCTCAGTGCGCCGGGATTGTGGGGAACGCAATGCTCTGGGGAAAGGAGCAGACAGATGCTTAGGTTTTTTATTTCTGGAAGCAGCAACAGTTGATGGGATCTACTCTGTGTTTTAATTCTCTTAAAGGAAAACTTCCACCCAATCCTAGAATCCTAGGTTAGTATGAGGTGTGTTCTTACTTCTTTATTCCTAGGATGAACACTTAACAAGGGTGGAGGAAATGCAAGATAGTAAAGCATAATTCTGAGAATCCTTTGATGCTAGGCATGATTCCTCTGTGGCCTTGCATGACAAATGTTCTCATCTTCACGTATGTAAATGCTAAGATGGTGGATCATCTTTCTAGGATCTTCAGTTTTGTGTTATAAAGAAAGGAAGCTACTTAGTATTATATTTCTATTAAGCAAGAAGGTTTTCAATAAGAATTTAAGTTTTTAAAACTTAAGCAATTTCAAATGATAGATAATTAAATGTTATCCTTAGATTCTTGACATGGTTGGTTTTTTACCTGCAGTTTTGCAGTAACCTGACGTAGGTTATGTTCAGATATTGCTAAAAGGGAGGGGAGTGGAATATCAGAGAACTTGGGAAAAGATTGAACTGTTTGTTTCCCTTTTCATTTTCAGTGGTAAATCTTCCAGATTACTCTGACTTTCTCTTATCAATGAAATCAGTAAAATACAGTTTGCTAAGACATGATGTCCAACCATAGTATGAAATACATGAAAAGAAAATACCATAGAGCCTTCTTAAACTGTTAAATGCATAAAATCCCATGTACCACATGGCAAAATATAATGAGAGCTGGAGCTGTTAAACGAATAAAGCTGTTAAATGCATAATGCCACTTGGCAAAACTACTGTGCATTTAATGGTTTTCCACTGTGTAATAAAGGACATATGTGGTAAATGTGCAGTGAGTATAAAAGCTGCACAATTGATTTTGCAAACCTGCCCCTTAGTCGTGACTCGACGTAAATATCAGCATTTCCCTCAGTCCTTCTTTTATAAGCAGTTTTCAAGGAAAACTGAAGACCACGGTCTGAGAACTTAATTCAAACTGCCTATAATCTTTCTGTTGACTTGGCACTTGTGGCTTTTGGAAATAGCGATGCCTACGGCCTCCGAAAATAATTCAGGTAGTTGATTGAAAGCTGTCTTTGCCAGTTGGCAGAATCTTAGCTCTCCAAATTTTTTTTTTTTTTTTTTTAGTCCTGATTTTGTATAATTTGGAGACAAGTACAGTTCTGGGAATTGATATATTGTTGGGTGAGATTGAGCTTAAGTAAGGATAAGATGCTTTGAAGTTTTTTCTTTTTCTTTTCTTTTTTTTTTTTTACCCAAGACAGTGATCTCATTCTCATTTATAAATAGGGAAATCATTGTAAATAACTGACTAGATAGGCAATTGCGGCATGAGGTTTTTGTTTGTTTGTTTGTGTGTTTTGTTTTGTTTTTTAATGGTCCTGCCAAACAAAATGAACTTTGGGTGGGGGGGCAGTTAATGGTCCTGCCAAACAAAATAAACTTAACCGATAGTTTTAAAGGCTATCTAACATAAGATATTCACTCCATTTTATAAGCGCCAGCATTCACTTGATAAAAAGCATATTTAGTGAAATTAATTGCATGATTTGGTATATTGCACATATATTTGGTGCATATCCACAGTGTGTGTGTGTGTGTGTGTGTGTTGTGTGTATGTGTGTGTGTGTTTGTGTGTGTGTGTGTGTGTGTGTGTGTGTAACTAATCATGGGACTAAACCTCTTCAGGCTGCATTGGGAAGTGGCCACACTCACTCCATCCTATTGAGAGAACTAAGAGAACAAAGGTTTTTCCTCCTCCTCTCTTGCAGTTCCTTCCCTACTTTCTATCTATCTATCTATCTATCTATCTATCTATCTATCTATCTATCAGCTATCTATCTATCTATCTATCTATTTATCATTTAGGATGGTTTTGAAGTTCCTGGAGGGACTGAAGATGCAAATGCATAGCAAGGGCTTTCCATTCACTTGGAGGTGAAATTAGGAAAACCTTTAGTTAGGTACCCTTGTGAACTGGAGTAGGCTTGGATCTCTGAAGGCCCAGTTCAAACATGCATAGCAACTCGGCCCTTCTATTTGAAATTTCTTTTAAAGTAAAAATGAACCCTCCATTAAACCTCATTTGCCCCTTGATGTGAATTGCTATAATCAGCTGTTAAGAATAATATATGGTGGGCACGGTGGCTCATACCTGTAAACCCAGCACTTTGGGTGGCCAAGATGGGAGGAGCACTTGAGCCCAGGAGTTCAAGACCAGCCCAGGCAACATAGCGAGACCTCATGTGTACAAAAAAATTAACTGGGCATGGTGGTGCATGCCTGTAGTCCCAGCTACTCAGGAGGCTGAGGCAGGAGGATCACCTGAGCCCAGGATATCAAGACTGTGGTGAACCATGATCATGTTACTGCACTCCAGCCTAGGCAACAGAGGGAGAGACCCTGACTCAAAGAAAAAAAAAGAATATCTAATACTCCTCTGTGAGTTAGGGAGGCTTTGAATGGGGAATAGGAAAAAGGGAGAAAGGGAGGAAATTTTTAGGAAGAGTGGGGGTGGTGGACAAAGATGGTCCTTGAGGGCTACATATATTTAGGGAATAGGCATGATGGGAGGAGAGGGCTTCAGAAAAGGAGTTGCAAGGGTGTCAGACTAGTCCATTGTGAAAATCAATTCCTGGAAATGTGTGTTTCCTCATTGCATGATGTTGTGTCAGGATGCATCTATAGAGTCCCACCTCCTTCAACTCAGCCCTAGTTCCTTGTTCGAGGTCAGGTCAGTCCACCATCTACTTCCCTTGGGTATTTTCTAACTGGCTCAGGGAGTCAAAGAAGAATAAAATAAGAAGGAAAGACATGTTTTATGCACGTTTCGTTTTGTACTTTTCCTTTATATAAAATTTAGCATCATTGTGTGTGTGTGTGTGAATTCTGAGACTGCCTTCCTTTTCTTTCTGCAGAGTATTCAGATCGTTGATCTTCACGGGATAGGATGACACTATGGCCAGCAGTGGTTCTCTATGAAGTGGGAGTGAGGTGTTCTTAGCAGGAGCCATAATATGGGGGAAAATAGAATGTTTTCTGTATAACTTCAGTCTGACTCTTATGTACCAAGGGCCACCAGGGAGTGAACATGGCCAGAGTGGCCACAGGAACTCCTAGTCCCTCAATAGCTTCTTCTGCTAACTTCCCTAGCCCTTTATTAAAATTCTGTAGGCTGCTTTCCCCCTTCTTTCCCAGTTGTACCTGATCACCAGTGATCTGGGTAGTGGAATTCAAAAGGGGAGAAAAAATAACGACCTCTGGGTGCTCCCTCTGCAGTTCTCCCAGGATGGCCCTGTTCTTTGACAGCATCTTCACCCACATTTCTCTCCCTCAACATCAGTTACCCCTTTCCTAAGACCCTGCTTCATTGTTTCTCTCATATCCTGCTCTTTTTTTCTTTTTTATAGCCTGCAGTAGTTCAGTTTATTTTTTGAGAAGAGAGTGAACCTTTATTATTTGTGTACTCAAAGACACAACTCTACATGTGTGACTGTCTTTTCCTACTAGGTTTGGGTAAACATAGAGTAGGAAGAAAGATGGAAAGGGGCTTACTTTAATCTCTGTTTTCTTTTCCCTCCATGAAAAACAGAAAAACAAATTAATGAACAAAAACTTCAGAAGGGCCCTGAGCTTTGCTTTCCATATTAGGAAGAAAAGAGAGACTAAGACACTGTTCTCTGTTCTGTATGGATGAGGGAAAAGAGATAAACCCCAGATGGTGGGAATAAAAGGACAGCCCGAGAGGCTGCTGGAATGAAAGAGGATGATCTGGGAACAGACAGGGATCCAGAAGGACCTCTGGTGAAATGACATCAGTAGGATGCTCTCATCTTCACCGAGGTGTGAAGACCCTTCCCAGCCACACCTGCCTTTCCAGGTTCGTGAGCTGTGGGAGCCCCCTCAAGAGTCAGGGATGGGACAGTCCCTCTTCCTACTCTACAAGCTGGAATGGGAGGCACAGTCCTGACCCCATTGCAGCTAGAGGACATGGATTTCTAACCTTTAATGCACAATTCTAAATCATTTTCCCCATAGATACTGATCTGCATACTTACTGCGTTTCAGTACATTCTATGCTTCATGTACATCAGGATTAAGTGGATTTTGTATCCTGACCTTTATGCTTTATCACTGTGTTTCTACATAAAAAATATTTTCTGAATTCTCAACTACTTAACAAATCATATTTCTAAATGGAAGTCAACTTATATTTTACGTGTAGTGTGTGAGCTCAGATCTCATGAACATTATTCTTTTTCTTAAAGTCTCCCCTTATAGATGGTTTAAATTTGCTTGACAGGCTAAATAATTTAAAATATACTGCTCTCCATGACAGGCTCTTTTTAAATAAAATAAAAATAAATAAAAGAAAACAACCTTACATAAAGAAAAATAATGGAAATATTATTTGGTTTGATTTCTTCCTTTTAATTGCTTTTTGCGTCAGAATTTGTATCACAGTCAGTATATGTGCTGACATTTTCTCCATTCAGTTGTGGGTTACTGTATTAATTTTTGGTTTTGCATCTCTTGTCAAAAATGCCCCAGGTATAATTTAGTTGTACAGTTTTTTTTTAAAGAAGTAACTTCTGTTTTATGATTACATAAGTAGTAACCTCATTTTAGAAAATTTAGAAAGTGAAGAAGAGTTTAAAGATGAACATACAGATCACCCATATTTCTACAATCCAGAGGTAGTTACTATTTATAGTGTAAAATCTTTCCTTCGTGTGTGTGTGTGTGTGTATGTGTGTGTGTGTGTGTGTGTGTTTTATATGTGAAGAGATTGTACTTGCATGTTAATATCCCAATTGAGATTATACTGTGTAACACATCATTATAAGATAAGTTAAAACTATAATTTTTACAGCAAATTTTTTATGTAGGAGAGTAAATTTGCAAAACATAAAATATTGTCTCAATACTTAGAATCTTATCCTTTAGAAAATGTTGCACAAAGATCAAAGTTTTGCCATTTTGTACAAAGTGCTTTGATGCTTGTCTTACCTTATTAAGTTCCCCTTATAGGAATGACTTTAAGGGAGCTAGGATTACTCAGGGCACTGGAAGTAGATATGTGGTCGCCCTGACCTCTCTGATGTAAAGAGTGACAGGAAGTAAAGGCCATGGAATGCCCTGTGTAAAATGAGTTGGCAGTGTCAGTCTCACTCCTGGTGACTTTGCTTTGACCATTTGTATTCAGCTTGTAAGGAAGGTTAAAAGGAGGTGTGCAGCCTTGCCTGAGAAGCTGACCCTTGCTGAAGGGAAGGTTTCTTTGGGGCACAACCATTCTGACAGCCTGTCATGGAGCAGTTCTACTCTGATCTACCAGGGCTGTGTACTGTTATACAATTTAGGGGCTATCTGCCACATTAAAATTCAAAAAAATTTATTTATTTATAATAAAATGGCCACTTGAAAAAAGTTACTCTGCCTCGTGAAGAAATTTCTCAAGATTCCCAAATGCCAAACTAATGGGCATCAATGCAGTAATGCCTGAGCATCAAGGTGAACCCTTCAGTCTCCCCTCCTTTTCCTCTTGGCATAATCTCAAGAGCTCATATTCTAGTGGAGGATTCTCAGCCCCCATAAGAGCTCGGTTTTAATATCAGCTTCAAATTCAGAACTGGTTTCTTTTAACCACCCTCACAGTTATCTATGTTAATGTTCCATGCCCTAAAGTAGCCTTTATGGGAATCTCTAATTAGATATCACAAAATTCATATGCAGTTGTTAAAATGTCAAATACTTTTAACCCATGGCTAAAGTTTTGGTACTGGTTTTAAGCTCTTCTTTATCTACTGCAGAAACCCTTGAGTTGCATTGTTTTGCCTGTTTATGACGTGGTACCTTCAGAAACTTGCATGTGACTTTGAAGCAAATCAGGTTGCCATATTAAAGCCACCTCTCTGAACTCTCCCCAGTCTTCTTGGGAAGAGGACATTGAGTTAAACTGTGGTTCTTATTGTGGGAGAATGTTGGTGCCCATAAATGATTGCTACCACTTTGCTGTAGAGACTATTTTATCATCATCTTTCCACAGAGCCAAGATGAGGCTGAGGCAAGCTAGGTGCCTTGGGTACAAAATGTAAGGAGATGCACATGTGCCAAGCCACACTTCTTACATTCCATGCCCTTGTCACTTGCTGGCCTCACTCTAGCCTCCACCCTGATCTTTCAGAAAAGATTCACTCTTGATTTTCTTTTCTGTGTGTCTGTATTTCCCCTTGCTCTTATAGGTTGAGGAAGTCTGCCCAGTATACCATGCTGTGTCACAGGAATGCAGGAATATGAACCTGAAGTGAGGGACTAGAAACAGTGTGTTTTTTTTCTTTTTGATATTTTAGACTAGAGCATTTTGCTGTTAATATATTCTCTGTATTTAAGTGGAGAAGTACAAGATTCCAGATTCTTCTTTTTTTGACAGCCGTGAATTGCCTTTTCATGTGCATGTACCCATGTATGCATGTGTATGGGCATGTACATATTTATATATGTAAAGGCATACAAGATCTCCATAGCATTTCACAGCTGTATATATCCCACATATCTATGGTAAGGAAGGCAACTGATTTTATGTAATCCCCTCTGGACTTGAGTCTACTGTATCAGAGGTTAAGGAGTTGTTCTGAAATAAACATTCCATTACTCTCAATTACAGACTCAATCTTTACAAACACATTCATAGAAATGCGAGAGACATACATGAGAGTCCAGAGACAGCTAAAAATTGGTCCCCATAAGATTCAGTTTAGAATTTAGTATACCATTTTGAAAAATAAAAAATAGAAGCAGATCATTTTTCACTTACCACATTCAAAGTATAAAATAATTAACCTTGAACTGTAACCAAGTGTACAGCACAAGTATTTTTTCAGGTTCAGATGACCTCCTCATCAGGAATTCACTGAAGCCCTTGACAAGTCTCCCTTGTAGTTAGCCTTTTATCCATTTCAGTTTTCTTGATTAGGTTATCTTAAATCATTAGGGGGGTTATTTATTTTAATAGACACTTATTGGATTCATGAAAAGAGAATTCGGTGACTAAGAAACAAGAGCTGAATATTATCTGGCTCATTTCACACTTCAGAAGAGTCTCAACCATCTGAAGAGAAATCCTTTCACAGCTACAAAAGTTTGTTTGGGGACTTTATGTGCTTCCATTTAGAAAGCGAACTGTCTGTGGTTAATAATATGAATTTCCTTTTAAGATACTCAGAAAACATTTCCTTTTGGTTACATATGCTGACATTTTCTGTATTGAAGATGTGGGTGAGTAAATGGCCTTTTACATTTCTGCAGCGAGAAGGCTTGAGTCATTCTCCTGAAGAACTGTTCATTTGCTGACTTATTCATTCATTGGTGTTCCTAGAGGGGCCGAGGAGTGGGGGCTACTTACTATTTGATTGAATCCACGCGTTAGCTTTGGAGTAGGCACACTAAAGGACTCAGTCATCTTTGGGAGCAAGGCCCTGCCTTCAAGGAGCCTACAGCCTTACTCAGCAGGGACAAAGTTACTAACGCTCTCTCTTGTGGGAGAGACCAGAGCAGGCTGTGAACTTGTGTTTAGTGTTGAACACGTTCTGGTCTGTATTTGTTCTGAAATACTGTAAAAACTGGAAAATCGATCATAAACATGGAACTTTTCTTTTTAAAAAGAATAACTAACTAATTAAATAAATAAATAAATAACTAAATAAATTATAGGGAGTAGTAGAAGTTGGAATTATAACCAGTGTCCTGGGGAAGGGAAAGCCACTGTACTCAGTGGCGTTTCAGTACCATGGACAGGAACCCACTCTTCTCATCAGCTGCATGTCCCTCCCCTACTTATTACTTGAATATGATTCAGGCTCATATCTGATAGGCTCCAGACTCACACTGGGCTTTGTTATTGTTTTTGTGGAAGACCTTCCTGGTCATTTAAACATCCCCAGACTCTAGTGTGTGGTTTGGGAAATATGTCACTCATTTACTGTCAGCTTGGAATCTTTAAATTTAAAAAATACATATATATGTGAAATTTGTAATTGACATTCCCACCCCTAACAGTGTTGCCATTCCTCATTCATTTTCAATCCAGGAGAGCTGTAAAACTCTTATAAGAATGACAACAACAACACAAGAGAAAATGTTTAAAATGAGAACAGAAACTCTTATAAGAATAACAACAACAACACAGAGAAAAAGTGGTTAAAATGAGAAGAACAGATTATTTAAATGATTGCTATAGATTGGTTCTTTTTTATACATGCATGTCTTTTTAGAAGAAAATCCCTAGAGAATGAAGCTTACGAAGTACATGCTTTACCAGGACCAGGCCATTGCAGGTCCCAGTTCATACCAAGCAACACAATTTTACTATGAAAAAAAAAAAGATATCTAGACTAGGATAAGTTGTGTTCTTGACTTTATCATACTCTTTTCCACAAGAACTTCTTGTTAAAAGGGAAGGAGGAGGGTGGGGAGAGGGAGAGTAAGGAAAGTTAATTCTTTGTCATGTCAGTTAAGAAGCCTTCCATGACTCTTAGGGCCTCTAGGATTAAGATAAAATTTCTTTGTATGGCACCCTGGTAATTTTCATGTCTTTGCATTTGCTGATGTTATCTCTGTTTGGAATGTGCTTTCAATTCTCTCCCCACCTGATGAAATCCTTCTGTATCTTGCAAAACTCACCTTATATGTTATATTCTCAATGACCACACTTTTCTTGAACTGCTTCATGCTCACATTACTTGTTGGTAATCTCAACCTTTTAAGTAAAAAGTAACGATGACAATTAAATGATATGTGTAATGTACAGCTTAGTGCATGGCCTGCAAAATGGGACTGCCTAATAGGAGATTGTAAACAGAATAAACGTTCTGGGAGATTTCTGTTACTGTTTGAAATTTATCTAATGGAATAAATTGGATCACCCCATTTTCTTTCATCTTCATGCATTAGAGATAGGTAAGCAAACCCTAGAACATTGACAAGGCTGCTTCTGAGAATTAGTGCTTCTCCCTCACAATAACTCCTTGAATTTGAGGCTATAAAACATACTTCTAGGCTAATTTCTATGTTCAAACTAGTGAGCATTTATTGAGTACCTACTATGTGCAAGGAACCATACTCTGAAAGTGCTAAAATGAGACAGAAACCAACCATTGCCCTCCACTCTCATCAAGAAGTTGGCACTGCTGATGGGAGCACAAACTTTCCCACCCCAACAATAATAATAATCAAATTGTGAAAGGGTACAGACAAAATGCTTTACAGTTGTGTAGGCATGATTAGCCAGTTCTCACATGAGATTAAGTGAGACCATGATCACTGAGCCTCGAAGTACAGCTTCTCATGGGGGACCGAAGTTTAGATATGAGACATTCCAGCCAAGGGAGTAACACGGCAAAAGCATGAAGCTGTGACTGTTCCAAGCTTTTCCAGGGCTATGAGTGTTTTCCAGTGCCTGAAGCTCAAAGTCAACAGGGGAATGGATGGGAGATGCGGTCATGAAGGAAAAACAGGAGCAACTGTGGTTCCTGTTGTGGTGTCTTCTGCTCTTGAATTGTGAACTAGAGGTTGTCCCTTTTATGTAATTCATCAATGAAGCTGACATTTACTAAAAGATAAACTATGGGATTGGTACTCGTCTTCCAAAGAGAATTAATTGCACATTTCTTCCAATAGTAATAATTTCTAATACATTCACCATGTGATTTGCTTTGTAAATTTAGACTGACATGCAACTCTTCAGGAACACATGGGTTGTAAACAAACTCTATCTTGATGGGTATGAATGTCATCTCACCTGCCTAGTTGAGAAGAGTAGTCAGAGTTGTTTTTTTACTGAGGGAAATATATTTGTTTAAGAGGCTGATGAGATGGCTAAAATGAGATGCTAATAAATATTATTTGCTTATGCACTGAGTGCTTGGGAAGCTTTTAACCATTAATGGTAAGGAAGCAGTCTTAGAATTTATATTCTTTCTCTGGGTTTAGATTTTAAAGGTAAAAAAGTTTTGTTTTGTTTTGTTTTGTTTTTGAGTCAAAGTCTCACTGTCTTCCAGGCTAGAGTGCAGTGGCGTGATCACAGCTCACCACAGCCTCAACCTCCTGGCTCAGGTGATCCTTCTGCCTCAGCCACTGAGTAGTTGATACTGCAGGCATGCACTCCCATGCCAAGTTTATATATATTATATATATATATATTACATATATATAAATTTTTATTTTGTAGAAACAAGGTCTCACTATGTTGCCCAGGCTGGTCTCAAACTCCTGGGCTCAAGCAATCCTCTTGCCTTGGCCTCCCAAAGTGGGCATAAGCTACCATGCCCAGCCTAAAAGAAAGTTTTTATTGTGAATTCTTTGGTATCATTATACTTAGGCTCCACATATATTTTTCTGTGTAAGTTCCAGTTATTTTCTGTTTAGTTTTATTTTTTAACCTTTTATTTTGAACTAATTTTAGGTTCACAGAAATGTTGCAAAAATAATACGGAAGGGATATTTACACAGTACTATGTATTCCTCACCTGTCTTTCTGTGATATTGACACCATCCATCACCATAGTGCTATTATTGATGATAGTACAGTTATTAAAATCAGGAAGTCGCAATGATTAAAACCAGGAAGTTTACATTTTTAGGTACTATGAGCTCAACTAAAACCTTTTACTGATTTCATCAGTTTTTTTCTACTAATGTCCATTTTTTTGTGTGCCAGACCCTGTCCAGGAACCACTGTGCTTTCCATTGTTATTTCTCCTTCATCTCCTGCAGTTAGCAACAGTTCCTGTCTTTCCTTTTCTTTTATGATCTTGCTGCTTTTGAAGACTACTGATTGGCTATTTTGTTGAACACTTCTTAATTTGGGTTTGTTTGATGTTTTCTCATGTTTTGCCTGAGTCTATGCATTTGGGGCAAGATTACCTCAGATGCGACGCTGTGTCCTTTGCAGGGCATCACATCACACAGCATTCATGGTGTCCCTATATTATCACTAATGATGTTGACATTGATCACTTGGCCAAGGAGGTTTCCTCTTTGCACTTTTAACTCTGATAACTAATTACTCTCTGCTATTTCTGACAGATAAGAAGGGAACAGATCATGGAATTTAGAACTAGAAGGGAAACAATTTTTTGTTAACCCCTCCTTTTACAGTTAAGGCTCCAGAAGCTACAACAGGATAACCACTTGCCCCAAGACCACCCATTTATTTAATAAAAGAGCAAGATCTTAGCAGTCAGTTCTCAGGGATCCAACTTTAATACTCTCTGTACTTCCTAGCTGTGCTCAAAAACTTGTAATTCACCTCATCCCAATTTTACCAGACTGTAACAGCTAAACAGACTGTATGAATATTTAGCCAATCTTTGGTCATAACTTACAAGGAGGCTGAGAGAAATCCCAGGGTGATGAATATTTCAGAGTTCATGGTGCCCACTTATAGAACTGGCCAAGGCTGGAAATCAGATGAACTTCTGTATCAGCGTTTCTGAAATGAAAATAATTCTCCTGGAATGCACTGCACAACACACAGGGAACAACAACAAAAAAACCTACTTGAGATTTTTAACAGAAAAAGGAGATTTGTTTATTAATAATTCATGAGTTCCCATTGAACATGCACGACAGAAACAGTGCTATTCAATAGAGAATACTGTCATCTGTCACTGTTTTATTTGACATTTACACTTTTTTTTTTGCTTGATACTGCAAAACTTTCTTGGATGGCATGCAGAAATTATATAAATGAAAAGAATCCCAATGTGAGGACCCTTTATCTCTTCTGTGTTGGGTTCACTCATAATTACATACATGTGTGTTCATGCAACAGCATGGCACTTTCTCACACATTCATTAGTCACCAAACGAGTTAATAAGAGACCCTATCAAGAAAACAGAGATAAGCATCCCTAATCGGCTGGTGAAAGGATCATGTGCATAAAAAGATGGTGAGTACACTGAGAAGGGAGTTGGAAGAATAGATTTCCTGAAGACAGGCATACGGATGTGTACAGAGAGCTGGTGAGTCAGTGAGGGAAAGAAATCATGGCTGCCATGAAGAAAACTGCCAAAAAAATACATTGCCATTTCAGATACAAAATAAATATTTACAAAAGGCATCACAGGAGTGCCACTAGTAGGGAATAACAGCGTTTAGTAGAAGAGCAAACTCGAGTTTGGAGCACCTTATGATTTTGTGCTACTGTAAGGCTCTTGACACTCTTTCTGCTCTGTAGGTTAGTTATTATTTATAAAAATCACAGAACCAGCTGATACATTCATAAGCTAATTATTGAGGCAGCTGGGTACACATGGTGCAATATGTCCAAGGCTGTGAAGTATCCCAGATTTCTTGGGGCCTGCTGTGGTGGGGGTGCACTGGTGAAGGCTCCATCCCTTAATCTGATCAGCCAAGCAAACACTTTGTGGGGAAACTAGATTAATAACCCTCTAAATACCATGAATGTGCTTCATCTTCAAAACTGGGTTCCCTTAAACATGCTATTAGCTCAACTCCATGAGGGATTTGAGGAAGTTCTCCAGTGCCCTAAGAACAGGGTCTTGTTGGCTTCCTCCCTGTGCCAGAAATTAATTTGGTTTGCTTATATCTGCACACATGATCACACTTGTGTCTAATCTGCTCCCTAATAGCTTCAAGGTCAAGACCTTGCATGTCAGTGGGCAAATTGAGCACTACACTTCTTAAAGACTGATGGCAGACAGCACACAGTCCATAACGAGACCTGTAGTGTTGTTCTAAGTGATTGTAATGAGTGCAGATTATAACAGTGCATATAAATCACACACGGCAATGAATGTTGTGTGAGACATTCCCAGTGTCATAAGTGGAGATACCACTCAGCTGTCACCTGTCTCCTTTCAAGCTGCGGCTTCCCACAATGCAATTCATTCCTCAAGCGGAACAGCAGGTGCTGTCTTCCTGAAGGTCTGGATATCTCAGAACTTCATCTTTTAACAGATGTAGGTTTTTGTTTTTATTTTCCGTTAAATGATTGGTCTCCATGCTATCGCCTCCCCTGGGAGATGTTAAACATACCTGTTTGAAGCATTTGAAAGAGTTCAGTTGGAGACTTACTCAGATCTGTGAAAAGACAGAGAAATAGCTTATTTTTTCCACAGATGGTTTATTTTCCATTTCAAGAATTCTTTCCTTTGTGCAAAGAAACCCTTGAGAAAACACTTCAGGGCTAGGAGGTTTTAAAAAAATGTAATTTATTTTCTGGTAGGGATAAAAATTTGTCTTCATTTTTCATATACATTGCACCTTGAAAACCAACTATTACCTGTCTCTCAACTGAGTTGAAAAAAAGATCTATGGAAATACTTGGAAAAAAACACTTGCAAACAAATGAGAAGATATCTTGTTTTCATTCTTCCTAACCTTCTAACTCTCCCAAGCTTCCAGTTTATTGCAAGAAAAGATCAGGTCTGCGCAAATGTGGCCTCTCACTTGTAAAAACAAGGCAGTGTTGTGTTACAGATTAGTTTATAAATCCCCGGTGGCTTCACAGTTCAGTGCCTACAGCTGCTGCAGATGGGCCTGGGTTTTTGTCTCTTCGCGGTGCTGCAGCCGGCAGTTGAAGGAGAAAATGGAATGATCAGGTTATTAACATGGAGGCCGCGAGGAAGAGGCTGCACAATGAGAACAGCTGGTGTTGCTGTCTTGGCTGATGCAGCGGAGATAATCAAATCTTGCCTTTTTTTGGGCAAAGGCAGAAGACACAGTGGAGAGTTAGACAAACAACAGCTTATGATATTATATGGGGTCTTTATAATGCGTGTCAGGAAATTTCATTGGCTTACAAGTGATAATGTAGAATTTGTTGAGGTTTGAAATTTATGTTTCACAAAGTCATTTGTGTTTATGCACCTTTTTAGAAAAATTTTTACTCTCACAAGAGGCTTGATGTGGGACAGTTCTTGTTTTTAAAATTAGCAAAGTAGCTTGGAAATGATGGGTTAGGAAGAGACTGGGTAAAATATTTTGACATGAGTCAGTGAGCGATGTTGACAGCATCCTCTGTATTATTTTCATATAATTCATCATTATTTGCATTACATTTTCTTTCTCATGCAGTTGCAAGAGGGAGAACATCCGTATGCCAGAGTTTGGAGGCAGACATTTGCAGGTGTGACCCGTCCAACTGCCTACCTTCCTGCAGGTGTGGCTGTGGTGGGCCAGTGATGGTTATGAGGGCCTGAGCCCAAGGCATTAAGAGATCTAGCAGATATACATGCTTTCTTTCATTCTAGCTATGGTGATTGTTTCTGTGTTGTGGAGTTTTTGACAAGTGTACAAATGTTTCCTCCCTAAAGAATTCAGTGCTATTTACACTTAGACATTGTTTTCTTCTTTAGAATTGGCCATCTTATAATATACATTTGTGTATCTTCACTCTTTTCTTAGAATGTACTACTGGCCAATTGGGTGATTTTTTAAAATCATAACTGACAACGCAAATTACTTTTTCTGAGAATCAGATAACGATGCTCTTGCTTGATTATCTTTTAGAAAGAAATTGCAATTGAGCAGATATTCTGCAGGCAGGGTGATATGATAGCCAGCGAGATTAAAGATTCTTGGGTGTTGGTGTAACCACCTGTTTGGTCAGTGGTTGGCTTTTAGAGTCAGACTGTGTATCTCCCCAGGTTGATGAGAACAGTTTGGACAGGAGAATGTGATGTACTGGGAGGGCATTGACAGGATGTGTTGAGGCAGTCTCTTGCAACATCCACGGCAAATCCAGAGTTGGGGGGTGATGAGGGTGCACAGCTAGCACCCACTCTCCAGAACACACCTCATCTTTCCTCCCTTGGTCCTCCACCACTCTGCTCCCCTGTACCCTGCAGGCTAATGCAAACAACCTCCTTTCTCTCCAGGGCTGGCTGTGCGAACTGCTCCGCTGGAAGGAAAACCCAAGTCCAGAAAACCGCACCCTCTGGGAAAACCTCTGTACCATCCGTCGCTTTCTGAACCTTCCCCAGCATGAGAGGGATGTGATCTATGAGGAGGAGTCCAGGCATCACCACAGTGAGCGCATGCAGCATGTGGTCCAGCTGCCACCTGAGCCGGTGCAGGTCAGCATCCTCCCTCACCCCACATCCCCAGCCTGCACAGAGCTTTCTGTGTCTGCAGTAGCCACTGACGGGCCAGGGCCACACCATACCAACTTCTGTCAGAGGATGTCTCATGGCATGTCCCCAAGGGTAGAAGACCCATTGTCACAGTGGGCACTGTGTGTGCCTGTGTGCATGCATGCGTGTATGTGCGCACACAAGAAATGGCTGAGAAGTTGAATGCCAACAATGACTGCTCTCCTGAGAGCATTTCACTTGTGGGACTGCAAAGCCAGAGCACTTGTGGAGAATTAAATCTCTGGATCAGAAAACATAGCTTCTATCAGTTCATTTTCGAAAGAAAAACTTTGGAATAGTTTTTGATCCAAAATTCCTCAAGGAAAGTTTGGTTAGACTGAGGAAAAGAGATAGCCACATGACCCAGGGAATACCATTGAACTCAGCTGAACCTTTGAAAGACAGATTGTAACAGATTCTTGGAATTTTAAGATGAGTTTTTTGCTGTCTTTGATTTCCTCTTTTTAGAAATCTGCCTTCATTTGGATTTCATGTTTTGTTGGCTTAGTTTCTGCTCTCATTGAGAAAAATAATATTGCTTTCTGAAAGTAATTGAGTTTGACTACCGAGTCTTTTCTGTAATCTAAAATTCATCACTTTCGAAAAGATATATTAGCTAGGATTTCCAAGGTTGAACCCCTAGACTTTTGCCCACAGATTGTTTTAATAGATATCACACTGCCTAATCCCATCAACTCCAGCTGTCACCCAAGAGGACCTTTTCATGGCCTCTCTCTGAATCCCCTTTCCTGTAGGAAGGAGAGGAAGGCTGAGGCAGGAGTGCTTGTAAGTGTATACATGCATGTGAAGAGTGGAAGAGATAAGGAGGAAGGGTGAGGCACGGTTTCTTGTAAAGACATGGTAAGAGAGGTGGGAAGGATGTGGTGAGACACTCAACCCTGAGATTTTTGTATCTCTTTTCCCTCCCTTTTATATTTATCTACATAATGTTTCTCATACTCCTCTGGGAAAAGCCAGCAGTTAACAGGTCACTTATGTCACTTTTCATTTAGATACTGACATCTCAGTGCTTTCATGCTGTCATGGGTCAGTTTCTAGGGCCAAGTCACAGAATGAGTTACCCAAACTGTTAGACTCGGGGATGTGTTAAGACAATCTCCTGCAACATCCACAGCAAATATGAAGTTGGGGAGTGATGAGGGGGCACAGCTAGCACCCACCTTCCAGAACATACCCTTCCTTGCCTCTCTTGGTCCTTTCCTAGCTAGGGTCACCCTATAGATTAGACAATCCTACTGAGTCACACAGAGCACTGATTTTCAGACTTTGAGATTTAATAGAAAGAAGCACCCAGTATAAGTTTTCTAACCTTTTATTACAGAAAATAAATTTATTTGAAAAATTCAAGGGAAGCTTCTGTTTATTATCAACACCATTTCATAAAATACTCTTTAATATCAAACTAGTTAATGAAATAGATAGTCTCAGACAAAAGATAATACAAACAACAGTGTCAATTCAGCCATATAAAAAACTATCACCTCTCCCCTCCTTTGTGTTCTCATTCTCCTGTAAATTGGTCCAAATGTCTGTCTTGAACCAACACAAAGCCAAGGACTAGCTTGAGGGAACCAATGACTTTGCATGAACTTTTTATTCATTGGCCTTTGTAGTTCAATACAGGTGAGACAGAAATAGAATAGGGGTGAGAAACTGATTTATTTTAGATATTAATAACTGGCTATTTTAATCATAAGATGATGATGAAGTTGGAAACTTAGAAAAACTGAGCTAGAAATGTTAAAACCTATTTGCTATTATAACTGAAGTTCTCCTTTCATTTGGATAGTAGCTCTTACACCATAACTGTCTCTGTGTATAGTTCTTAAGTTATCATCCCTGTGGGTCTTGTGTTTCAGTAGCTAAAAGGATGTTCAACATAAGATTTTGTCTTACAGTTAACCAGTTGGAGCACAGTAAATCTTAGAAGCAGACAACCGATTGATTTATGAGTTTTAGTATCTTTTATGTTTGTATGTCAGAGCTGGAGCGTGCTAACAGTATTTAACGGCTAAGCAAGGATCAGTCTGCAATTTTCCTTTTCAGTTTTAAGCACTTTGTAGCTATTGACATTAACTTCTGATATCACTAGGGAAAACCTCACTTATTTTATAAGAGGTTATTCCTATTACTCAGATCTTAGCTAAAGAGTTTACAAATAAGGTCATTTCCTTTTCAGTGAATCACCTCGGTCATTGACCTTGATCTCATAACCATGAAACTCTTTAGTACATTACTTTTTTTTTTTAGCGTTATGCCAGTCTCTGTGTGACACTGCTTTGCAATGTTGAATTTATGCTTGTCAGCAAAAGACAAAGCTGTAGATTAATTATTTATTATAGTCATGATATTAAAAGTAAAGAAAAATAACTAGAACTAGCCAGAAGAACTCTTGAGACAAGAGAAAGTGGGCACAGCCTCTGTGTCTTGGTGAAAGACTTTTAAAAGATACCAAGCTACTAAAAAAAAGTCTGTAATTGTCCAAAGGTCAAGGACTCAGGGTTGGAATTCATCTGTGCCCTTATATCAGCTGGAATTTTAGTGACATATCACTATATGTTTTAGAAATCTTAAAATTTATATGTAGAGTAATATTAATTTGGTGGTGTTAACATTTTACCTAACCAGGTAGGAAATTTGCCATTATGGGTAAAATCAGTGATTATTAAGAGCTTTTGATATATATACAGCATATTAAGAAACACAGAAGTCCTTCCTGTTTGTGGTCATGGAAGAGTGCCTTGTAAAGACACTCTAAATTTAAATTTCTTTAGGTAATTAGGTACTCTGTTCTCCATTTTTTCTTAAATGGTAAACATATGAGGCAGTGATTTTTGTGCCTAATTACCTACCAGATTAATCTGTTGTGTTAGGGTCCCTCAGAAGTCCTGGATGAAGAAGGAACTTTGCACCACTCCTCTGCTTTTTGTGACACTGAGAAGCCCCTAGAGCCATGGCCTCTCCTCACAGAAAAGAGGGACATTTTTTTGCTGTATGTTTGCAAATGAAGTTCACCTGAGGACAGTTTTCTATTGCCTGCAGGTGCGTTTCTTTTACACTCACAGAGGGTCTAAATATTTTAAACCCGCAAAAAATCAAGAGATTTCACACAAAATCCAGAAAATCAGAAGATCTGACCCACCAGACCCCCAGTCCCACATGACAGGAGCCTTCACTCTGCAGGGTGCACACTCACATTCTGCTGCCGGGGTCCCTGTGGTTCCCCGCTCTTGGAACACATGCACACATGCCCGTCACCTCATTTCTTTAGGCCTCCTGCCTGTCATGTCACCCGGCTGCCACATCAAAGCCACAGGTGCCTTTGCCCTATGGCTCTGATTTCCATTACACGCCATTTATTTTTATAATCCTCATACACTGCTCTGTACGATTACCAAAGGAATGTATGTTTGATGGTGTTTCACTACGAAGGTGAAGCAAGGTTCTAGTTGAGGCCAGTCTGGTCCTGGGCCACTGAGGCGTGTGCCAGCTCCAGGGACTTGCCAGACTTGGAAGAACAAGATGGGTTTTGATTGGGAATTCAGATCTTTCCAGGTGATGTGCAGCTTTGACAGCATATTGAAGTATCTAGTTTCACCAGGTTTCTTTCTGGTATTTTCAGAAACCCTCATTTTTAGTTGCTTCTATTAGAAGCTGACGGTCCAGGCCCAGAACATGCTTTGTAAACTAGATCCATTCACACCATGAATCCACAATGGGAGCAATATTGCCCCAGGATGGTAAAACTTGTTTCTTGGGGAGCATAACAATCTTAGATTCACAATGTTTTATGGCCCTTTTCTAAAGGAACATGGTGCAGAGAGAGTAATTTGGTATATCTCTGGCAAGAAAATTTTATGAAGAGGGGCAATGATTAGGAAAAAAGTACCTAAAAAGCCTCCTTAGGGGGTAAGTAATGAACAAAAGTTGAGAAATATTAATCTACATAATGTTTCTAGTCCATGAGTAGATAGGACGGAGAAGATCAAGAGAGGTGAGATTAGTAAGGCTAACCAAACCAAGCCAAAACACTTCATGAAAAAGACTAATTAAACTCCACTCCATTTTTTGCCAGGCGTGGTGGCTCACCTATAATACTAGCATTTTGGGAGGCTGAGGCAGGAGGATCCCTTGAGCCCAGGAGTTCGAGACTAGTCTGAGCAACATAGCGAGACCTCATCTCTACAAAAAGTAAACATTAAAAAAGATTAGCCAGGCATGGTGGCACACACTTGTAGTTCCAGCTACTTGGGAGCCTGAGGTAGAAGGATTGCCTGAGCCCTGGAAGTCAAGTCTGTGGTGAGCCATGATCATGCCACTGCACTCTAGCATGGTTGGCAGAGTGAGACCCTGACTAAAAAAAAATTACATATTTTATCCCAAAAGGTTGGAGTCAAAATTATTTCCTGTGTGCTTTCCCCTTCAGCGGTTATTATGACCCGAAGCTTTGTGGGGAATGGCCATCCTTAGCTTAGCATCAAAATCCAGTTAAGTCAGGGTATTCATGGTCACCCATCTCATTTTACTACTGGACATGGGGCTATCCAGCCTTGCCTGCAGCCAGGTCCAGCTGAGTGAAACGGCAGGGGCCTTTGACATCCAGTCTCTCCCCTGGCCACACTTCCCTCTAAAGGCAGTGGAGAAGAAAGGATATGGCTCAGAGCTGATGGGAGCATTTGCGCATTGTTTGTATATGTGTAGTCTGTGCTTAATGCTTTGCTGAATTTCCACCATGGTGTTACCATAGGCTGTGTTGTAAGTTCAGGAATTCCAAGCTTGCTACTGTGTGGTTTCCTGACAAGACTTGTTTTAAAAGTCCATGCCACCGTGCGTTGAGTAAGAATGTGAGACCTGGTTGGTGACAGGGAGACACCAGCATGATCCCTTTCCTTGCCTGGGTGGCTCTCATGGGGTTTTCAGCATTCCCTAAGCCACAGACTCCCTGTCATCAGTATTGACCTATGATTCTCAACGAAGGGAGATTTTGTCCCCCTGGATATTTGGCAGTATCTAGAGACATTTTTATAATTTTTGGGTGCTGCTGGTGTTTAGTCGGTAGAGGACAGGGATGCTGCCAAATATCCTACCATGCACAGGTCAACCCCCAAAACAAGGACTTTTCTAACCCTCAATGCCAGTAGTGTTGGGGTTGTAAAACCCTGATATAGACATACCAATAATTGCCTGATGGTGTGAGATAAAAATCCTGAGTATCTGAGGCTGATTCTGAGTTTTTCCTAAACAAAAATCCAGTAATAATAATACTAACAGTGATATTGCTGCTTCTCCTTGTTCTCCTTCTCCTCCTTTCCCCTCCTTCCCTTCCCCTCCTTTTCCCTCCTCCCCTTCCCCTCCTTTTCTTCATTCTCCACCCCCCCATCCCCTCCCTGCTCTTTCTTTTCCTCCTCCTCCTCCTCCTCCTCCTTCTCTGGCAGTAACTAGCCTTGTTGAGAGCCAGGCTCTCAAAATGTGCGATTTTTACATGTCTTATCTTCTTCAGTTATTGTGAAAAACCAAGGGGGTGGTTGGTTTTTATCTGCTTTCACAGATGAGAAACTGAAGCTTAGATAAGTTAAGTAACTTGTCCAAAGTGAGAACTTAAATCCACATCTGTCTACCTCCAGAGTCTGACTTTTCTCTGTGTGCTGGGAAGAACTGCTAACTTGCAGCAGCCAGCATTCCCTGCACACTTAACACTAGCTGTCTGGTGTGATGCAGAGTTGCTCATGATGTCTTTATTCTGCATCGTTCTCTTGCTGCATCTGTTTTGTGAGCTTCCTTTTCTACAGGGCACCCAATGCAGTGAAACCCATAGTTCATTAGTGTGATGTCAGAGAACTGGTAGGGCTGACATTTCTGCCTTTCATCAGCTGTTTTGGCATTTTTGAGATAGTTTCGGGATGTGACTCTCATTGCTACTGTAAAAGGGTCCTTCACACTTAACCTGTGAGCACTGAGAATTCGGTCTTACTGACCTACACCTTTTTTCTTACACCAGCTGGAAAGCTGTATTTTGATTTGTAAATTTGCTTCCTAAAGGACAACTTCCAAGAAAATAAATGTCAGCTACTTAATCCATTAGGAATGTTTGAAAATTCTCTGCAGGTTACTAGCAACTATTTTTTCACCTTGGATTCATTCCAAGCTCCTATTCAATGCCTACTGTGTGAATGTGGCTCTAGAGTTTTGAAAGCCTACTGCAGTCCTGAGGAAAGAGATAAATGGATGCCTGCCATTTTTAATGAAATATTGCACTGGTTGGATACAAGTAGGTCCTCACTGGGGAAAATGTCGGGAGTCCCTGACCATCAATGAGGGACCATGCTAGCATATTTCATATTGATACCATGTTATCCTGTGTGTATGTATTCAACTTGATTTTTTTATTGCAAGTTCATTTTTCAGAGTATCTAAATTTGGCATTCAGGAATATAAAGAGATTTGGAAGTCATTTGTTAATCAATTCTTTTTATTCCAGGGGACGGACATTTCCATCTTAGGTTCACTTTCTTCCACAGTGTACTGAGTAGGCTTCCTTCTGTGATAATTTCAGAAAGTTGAAGAATCTCATTGGAGTCAGTAGTGAGTAGATTAGATATTAGTTTTAACTTTGTTTTTTTCTAGAGATTTAGGCAAAATAGGCCGGCCTACTTTTAGAAATTTACAGTTTCTTAAAGTTTTTTTTACAAGACAAATTTTAGGTTAATTATTGGAGTTACATTAAGAGAAACTGAAGATGATAGAACTTCATGAAAATCCAGGTGTAGGACTCTGAGTGCGATTGGGTTTCTGCTGTTCATGGATTCACCTTCTCCTTTGTATCCCAAGCATAGCATACCTCTTCCTCATGTCAGCTTCTTTCTCTAGAAAGCTTTTATTCCAACCATTGTCTGCTAACCATTGACTGTGTGTCTTTGTCTACCATATCATTTCTGCTCATAGTGTCTCTGCATTATTATTCTCCCTCCTCCACACCTTGGCCTGCCCAGGTTCCCTGCTGTGTCTCATGACCTCTGTGGCCTTTGTGAAACACAACTTCTATTGTCTACTCTATATTTACTGCTTTAAATTCATTTCCAAAAAGGAAAAATTTGACTGGTCCACCTTATTCTCATGAAGGCAGACTTTCTTGACATTTAATTCCAGCCAGTAATTTGAATGTTTAATTTGTAAGGCATTACATTTTAAAGAAAGAGCTTTCATTTGGCAAAATGTTAGAACAATCTGAAGAACAATGAGAAGTAGAAAGCTGGCAGTGGACCACTTAATAGGTAACCTGAGAATGGGCTGTCCTTGGGTTGGTAAGTTAGGGCCCGTTTGGTAAAACGTGGCTCCTAGGACCCTGCATTTATCAGGGTAGGTCAATGATTCACAAATCTACTATAAACTATTAGCAATTCTACAATAGACTTCTCATATCAAGGTTCATGTGACTTTTTTTTTTTTTTAAGAGGCAGTCTCACTCTGTCACTTAGGCTGGAGTGCAGTGATACATTATAGCTCACTGAAGCCTGGAACTCCTGGGCTCAAGCAATCCTTCCATCTCAGTCTCCTGAGTAGCTGCAATAACAGGCCTGTCACCACCATGCCTGGCTTTTTTTTTTTGGTAGAGATGGGGGTTTCACTTTGTTGCTTGGGGTGTTCATAAACTCCTAGCCTCAGGCGATCTCCCTGCCTGACTCCCAGAGTGCTGGCATTACAGGTGTGTACCACTACACCTGGCCATATGACTTCTTTTTTTTTTTTTAATGTAAAGTTTTTGGAAACATAAGTAGTAAGAAGCCAGTGCCTAAGGGGTGATTTTAAGCCCCATGTGTATCCACAGTATTATGCTTTTGAATTTATTGCTGTTTTTCTAACATATATTATGTAGTTCCATGTGTTTAGTCACTGCCCCATAGATAATAATGGAAATGAGACATACATTTTATAGCAGTCTCTTCTGGTACTGCTTATTTTTTTTTAAAGGGGGCTCAACATTTTACTAGGCTTCTCATCTTAATAATTGGAGCTAACGTTCTGTGTCTTCATGGGGTAGTTCTAGTGTCTGCCAAGCAGAACTCCTCTGAGTGGTGGCTGAACTTCCACAACACTCTGTCTTCCAAGTTAAACATCCAGGGTTAGCTCCTGCTTGGAATGAAAGGTCGAGCAGCTGGTTTCCACTTACTCTTAGTTTTTTTCCTGCCCTGTGGGAACACAGAGAACCTTGGTTTCTTGAGCATCTTGTTCTTCCACAATTGCTATGTTTCTTTAAATAATAGTCTAATATTGATATTTTACATTTTTGAAAGGCAACACAATCCCTGCAACTCACCCTTTTCGTTACTGATACACTCCCTGTCTTTTAAATCCTAAAACTGACTAGAAGGCGCTTTGTCCAACGCTGCTCTGTAGGTAAAGGGGAGAATCAGAATTAGCTGTGTCATCCATCTTATTACATAGACGTCTCATGGATACAAGATTCTGCACTGCCCAGAGCCCAGAAATCACGGAAATCACTAATCAGTAATATACCTTATCTTTCTATCTTAATAGAAGATTGTCCATTTTAAAAAGTTTTGGGACAGCAGGGTATTCCCTATATATTTTTTCAAATTATTTTCCTTTTGGTAATATTAAATGAAACCAGGTATAATCTAAGACCTTTGGTGTCTTAACTTTTTTTTATATTCTGATAGGAAAATAAGACTAAACATAATGCATTTGAACATAAAGCTTAGTTGCCTTTCTTTTTTTATTATTGATACAGAATTTTTTAGGTTATGTTCATGCTCTCATCGTATAGGTCAACTCAATGTCACTATTTTGTTTTTTCTTCCCTTCCCTTTCCTCCCTGCCTCCCTCCCTCCCTCCCTTCCTTTCTTCCTTCTCTCTAGCCTTTCTTTCTTTCTTTCTTTTTGATAATTTGATACACTCTTTTTTATTTAGCCTAGAAGGGGACAATGGCTAATAAATTTTGTGAAGGGGCAGACTAATTAGACGTGAGCAACAGTGAACAATGAGAAACAGGGAGGCAAAATCAATAGAGACTGAGATAGTGCATTAGGATGCATCTTTCCTTCTCTCCTCACTTACAAAAAGCAACAGCAAAAAAACCTAAACTAAAATTTAGGCATTGCATATATTGATATGTTGTTGTTTTAGTCAGTGGCCTTGTCACGTTTCATCTGTGAGAAGGAGAATGCTTTCCTCTATACTTGTATAGTTATCTAGCAAAGTCTGGCTTTTGGAAAAGATTATTAAAATTGATTGATAAACTTGTTCTTGGGTTTCAAGTTACAGATGTGATTGAGAAGACTGGCCATTTTTATTCTTACATTTTTACTTATTCATTCAACAAATATCGGTTGAGCCCCTTCAGTGTGCCAGGTATTATTCTAAGCATGATGTATATAACGATGAATAAAACAGAATTTCACATACATATTGAGAAGTTTTCCCCTTTTCTCAGGATGCGTTTTTAAACAGACTTCCGTTTTCCTTCTGGCTACCTTACTCTAGAATTTAGACTAGAGTGGAATCCGTAGATTGTATTTCTTGCCTGATCCTGACCTTGGGTGACATCTCTTTGTTTCAGTTTTTCTAGTTGTTTCTAGAATGAACTGTATACTATCTCTAAAATACATTGAGCCTCTCAGAAATTACTTTTTTTAAAAAATCATGTCTATTTGAAGGAACCAAAGCAAACAGACCTTCTGAGTCTATTCTGTAGAGTTTGAAATGATTCACATAGCTCTACAAAGAATGGCATTTGTTGACTAATGATCGAGTGGCATTTTTAAAAATAATTTTGATGAAAAACAGATGGATAATAAGTATGTCCATTCCACCCCTAATTTCTCCCTGACCACACAGACAGACACTTCTTTTTTTGTCCTGGTCATATTTATTCTCTCCACACAGAGTTACTTCTCTGAGTAGCACCCTTACTACTTGGCACTGGGGTATGGGCCAATTCATTGTTAGTAACCAAACCACCTGGCTCATTTTGTGTGTGTTGAATAAAACTGTGGCGCTTGGAAGGTTAGGTGTGTGAGCTAGTCCCTCTTAATAAGGAGCTGTTATGGCAGAAAAGCACACACTTTTCTAGGGCTATGGGAGCCGACTTCACATTTTCTCCTTCAGTTTCTACCAGAGTGCAGGTCTTTGTTAGGTAATTGTTGATTTCAAAGGTATTCATTGTCTTTGCAGAAGAAACAAATGCAGTTCTGCTGAGAAGGGCTTGCTTCCCCCTGGGGGGATGAAGTTCTTACCATTCCATACTTGTTTGCTCAGTG
This sequence comes from Tarsius wallacei, assembly GCA_963574415.1. Lineage (NCBI taxonomy): Eukaryota > Metazoa > Chordata > Mammalia > Primates > Tarsiidae > Tarsius > Tarsius wallacei. The sequence goes on from CAUYQG010021847.1 coordinate 62,428, forward strand.
CAGGGTGCTTATGACTTGGATCCAATCGCTCAAGCAAGATCACAGATCTGGGAGAAGATTGCAGTTGAAACAGGGCATGAATATAGTTTGGGAAGCTTGGTATCAGTTGCCTTTCTGAGAATTATGAGACTTCATACTGGGAACCTAATGAACTTGGTCCCACAGAAACATACTAATACAGCATATTTGAAGCATTTTGGACTGCCTGATTTAAAAATACTTCAGTAGGGTCATTGCTTCGTTAAACTCTGGTGTATTCATATGTGGCCACCTTGTTTCTTGGCTTTGGCCCCTTACCCTACCTTGGGAAGGTGAAGTTTTTTGTTTTGTTTTGTTTTCTCTCTCTCTCTCTAATTTAACTATATTTTTCAATCTAAAAAAAAGCTTCAATAAAAAATAAAATGTCCAAATGGAAATTCTGTTTTCGCAGCCTTCCTTTTTAAAACTAAGCAATATAAATAGTCAAAGAGCATATTCAGGTAGACTGAAACTATAGCTCTGCCAGAAGTATCACGAGGAGTATGGATAAAGAGGAAAGCCCCCGAACTTTCAGAAGATCTGGGTTTGAATTGTAGGACCACCACTGGAGTGGGAGCTCTGATGTTGCAGAGGCTGCTAACAATTTCTGAAACTAGTAATAATAATCCCAAATTTATATGGCTATTTGAGGATTAAAGGAGGTAATGATTACATGGTAAGCAACTGAGAAATGTTAGTGGAATCTGCAAATTTATTAGTATTAATCTTAAAGATTAAGGGAATAATTCCTCCTCATAAGAGTCCAGAGTTGGATCAAGGATGATGTCTGCATATAGTTTTATAACCAGCAAGAGCGTGCCTGGCCTCTATTGTTTGCATGGTGCTCCATTGTTTTGTGACAGATGGAGAGGCTCAGCTGTCTGGCTTCATATGATCTTTCTACATCTTAAGCTCTTTTAAAAGTCATTATAAGTTATTTAAAAGTAAGTGAGAAGTTTTCTTCTCGGCTCTAAATAAAATCCTTCTGTAGAGCATAATAAAATGCCATTGGGTATGACAAAAGTTGGTTTGTGCACTTTTTGTTTTTTGATGTTTGTAAGCTTAAAAAGCAGAAAGACCAGTGGGCTTCTGGGTAATCTCTGGGACTTCCACAGTCCTTGTCACACATGAGCATCCCCAGACTGTGAAGCTGCCATGCATGTTTGAGTCTCTTTGGTACAGTGTTAAGTTAGCCTCTACCCCATTGCCAGCTGTGCTGGCCTCTGATGGACTCAAACAAGATCAATATAACCATTTGATTTTAATTTTGAAAAATCATGATATCTTACTTATAGAATGGTAGAAAGGTACATGAATGCTTCTCTTGAAATCAGGGTCTTCTGATTATAAATGTCTAATGTGCATTTAAAATAGATGACTGGGCTGTGCTTTAACCACATTAATGCAGTATGGTTTTAAAGTAAAAAGTTCCCAAATAATTTAAATTTTTTTGTACGTTTGTTGTTGCCTGAAGATTTCCATGCACTATCTAAGGAACTAGAGCATCTTAGAAAGAATGAAAATTACTCTCTAACTCTGTTTGCTGTGGATCTTTGACCCACTGGAAGGAAAGTTGGCGTGGTAAAGAAAAGGGCCCTGTAGGTGACACAGAGTCCAGTCCAGGAGTGTGTGACCTTGGATGAAGCGTTCTGTTCTTTGAGTTTCATCTACTGTTTTGCAAACTGTTGCAACATGACTTAGATGATCTCAGAGACCCTCATCTGAAACACTTGTTTTGTGAATTGGTTTATCCATTTCTGATTCCCATTTCAGTATTTTAATGAGAGTCCAAAAACAAAAAAATAAAACAAAAACACATTGCTCCTGGGAGGTTCAAGTGCATTTGGAAAAAAACAAATTAGCAACAGTATAACACATTATGAACACCTTACATTAGACTCAGAAACCCAGTTGATTTTCTTATGACTGATAGTTTTGGCAATTGCAAGGGAAAGCCAGCCACTGAGTTTTAAACTATCGTAACCAAACCTACCTACTGTGGCTTCTCAGCTGTTTCTATTTAGTGTAGAAATCTAATGTAGCTGAAAACTACTGCTGATTTTTATTAAGTTGAAGTCTGGAACTTCCCCTTGTAATGATAGAAAAGCACACTTTCAATTAAAGGAAAACTGCCAAAGTTCTGAAATTCATTTATTTTATTATTACTTGGTTTGACCCTGGAAATGGGAGATCAAGCAAACTAGATAGGCTTGACAGTTATAAGGTCACAAGTTCAATTTCCTCACAAGTTGTTTCTAGACCTAATTCACTGCAAATCATGTAACCCTTCACCTTTTGATAGAGAATCTTCTATGGAATTGTATATTACATTGGGGTCATCCTAATCACTTTGGGGCTGGGAAAATGACAGGTAAGTCGGGCCACGCAAAGGAATCCAGTGAGCAAATCTGGGAAGCAGTATGTGGCTTGTCAGAGGAGGGATGTTGTATCAATTTCAAGAGCAGAGTCAGGGAATGCTGGAGAAAGCTTACACTGGCTTGCAGAAACCAACTGCTAAATTTTCAGGAATTTTGAAAGCTGGTTGCGACACCATTGGTAGCATGAAACCTATCATGGTGGGATTATTCACACTGCAAAAATTGGCAAATGATCCAACTGGGTTTTTTTTTTCCTCCAGAGAGCCAGTTGTTAGACACTTGCCAGCACAGCATTGAATAGACTCCAATTAACTTTTTTAAAAACACAAAAAACAAAAAAACTCTGTGGCCATCCATATATTTATTTTTTACAAGCAAAACTTGCTGAATACCATTGTATGAAATTAAGGTCAGGTGTTTCCAGAACTGACTGGCTGATTGGTAATACAGCTCACTTGGCCAACATATCAAAAATAGTTTATTTAAATAGTGGTTGTTTCTACTCTTTTCCCTTTACATTTTTCTTCAGTTCAAATGTATTTCTTCGTGTTCAAGGAAGTTTGTCTTTGTCTCTGTGATGCACGAGGCTCACTTGAATAGATCTGCCTGGATCCATTTTGCAGGCTCATTATGGGCCCATAAGTTGTGATTTCTTAGTGCCAAACACCCAGCAGATTTGAGGACTCTAGGTAGAAAACAGAGGAACACATTATTTTAGCAGAGTTACTTTTTTACATATGATAAACTGAACTCAGACAGTGAACCTCAAAATAAAGAGTCAATTACTTTTTAAAAAGTAACGTTAGGGAGCTAAAATCTATGATGTGAACTCTTAAAGAGAAATACATGTGAATGTGGAAAGCTCTTCTTGTTTCTATTATGATCTACATGAATAGAATGTGCTAATGTGAGCATCTGTTATATAAGTACAATATGAGGGGTACCCCCAGAAAACCCAGAATTTATTTATAAAAAATTTTGTGATTATTCTTACATGTTTAAAGTTTAGTCACCTTCAATGTCCTCTCCTTTTGATGCAATACACCTATCAAGATGCTTTTCCCACAGCTCAAAACAGTTTTTGAACTCGTCAGTGTTGATGCCTTTTAGTACTTCTGCTATTTTTTGTTTTACCTCTTCCACATTGGCAAAATGTTTCCCTTTAGGACTTTTTTCATCTGAGTAAACAGAAACATTGTTCGGGGCAAGATCAGGTGAATAGGGAAGTGGGGCATGGGGGTCATGGCATTTTTGGTCAAAAACTGCTGAGTACTCAAGTGTGATGTGGGCAGGTTGTTTGTGTAAATCACCCATCATGAAATGGGCAAACACATTGGAAAAAAATCTAAAAAAAAAAAAAAATTTACTGAAGCTGAACACAGCCTCTCACAACAATGCTAGCTGGTACACTGATGCCAATGGGTTCCTAGGATACTTACCTAGCAGGGGAAGCCGGTACTACAAGTGACCTGCCCTCCAAAAAAATAATTGTCTCTTTTGGGCCGCTCCAGCATTATCATTCTAATTATCTCAAAAATATTTTCATATTTCATTTTTTTAACAATTCACATCAATGGTATACTCAAAAGTGTGGCAATAAAAGAGTGTCAAGGAATTGTGCTAGGCCCATGTCAACTGTTTCCATGTAGGTATAAATTTGGTGTATACTTTTGAGAGGAATCTTTATTTGAATGCTTTGCATGAAATGGAAACCTCCTAAAGAGATATGGGCTAAAGTAGTTAAACAGCATGCAAGGTAAGTTGATACAGCAATGAAAGGAGAGAAGCAAATCAACTGATTCTTTGGCTTGTAAAACATAACCTGGGTCAAATGTATTGGTTGACAATTCTTTGGTACATCTTCATGTTAAAATCACTGCTGTCCTGGGAGACAAGTTTTCTTGTCATTTTATTTGCAAAAACCCAGCCAGTTTATTGTGAGTTTTTAGAACAGATACATTAGAGATGGTGTGCTCTACTTTGATGATCTCTATATATTTGCATATGTGAGGCAGAGTAGTACATTATGCCAGATGAACATGTAATGTCATCTGCGTTGTATGTTGCCATCCCTCACATATAGAACGTGTATGTAATCAGTTCCTATTTTGTATCATATTCATCTGCATTTGCAGCATTTCAAAGACTTGTTGGAGACATCTTGGCGCAGAGGGAAAAGCAGAGTTACTTACAAGCTCCAGATCTACAAAGACACAGATCAACCATATGATATTAATAAATAGCCTGGGAGGAGGGAAGATTAAAAATTAGATTATTTATTTAGAAAGTTGAAAGTATTTGTGGTCATTTTTCTGTTCTTGAAAAAAAGATACTGGTGTGTGTGTGTGTGTGTGTGTGTGTGTGTGTGTGTGTGTGTGTGTGTTTTCTCCCATCCTCACAATTCCTTTGTCCTTTTTGATGTTTTGAATTAAACTCAAAAAGACAGACTGAAGGTTGTATATATAACTGCAAGAAGGATGTGGTAAGTCATGGCAGTGGCTTGTGATCTCACAGCCATGATGGTGTCAGAGACTGAAGACCAAAGGCGAATCCTTAGCTTAACCTGGATTTACTTGAAATCCCCCACCCTTGTACCGTATCATGAGTAATAGCGTATCATGGATAATTACATTTTTACAAACGGTAGAGAAAATCATTTTGACACACACATAGTATTTTCCAGCCAGACCAGCTTTTCAATCTTTTACAGCTTTCATGCATTAAGGCTCATACTCTCTTTGTTTATTAAAAAAATACTATCATTAATAATAGGTTTACTCTGTAGCCAGCCTCTGAATAGAAAATACTGAGGAAGACCCTCTATTTCTCCTCTACTGCCCCCAAGTCAAACATTTGTTATCTTTTCCTTTGTAGAACTTTGAGCTACTTATGTTTTTGATTAAGAAAGTTATGGCAACCAAATTTTCATGGAGATTTTTAAGAGCTTTGGTCATTTTTCAGCTTATTGCTATGTATAATTGAATTATGTTTAGTGGCAAATCACTGGGAAAAAAACTGCGGAAAAACTCACAGGAAAAATGATTTCTTTGCCACTACTAGCCAATGAAGTAAATTCCTACTGGATGAACCTGGAATAGGCTGTCCCACTGGCCACTCACCTGCCTCATAATTTCAGGGATCAGAAAAAAATCGGGGAACGGTATGCTGTTTTCTTAACCCTTTATGATCAAATGTGGTGTTTCATTTTGAAAATGAAATTCATTCCCTGGAGGCCTTTGAAACTTTAATAATACACAATAAATAAAATCGTATCTAATAACTCAACAGTTTCATTTGGCACCATCATCTTCTAGATGTACTGCAACTGCGGAAACATAAATACTTGCGGGCTTCAAGAGCCCTATTTCTATTTGCTAAATAAACTTGGCCGGCTTTAAATTCCTCTGTGTGCAGTCATTAATACAATCCACTTTGACAGCATTTAATTAAAGTGCTTTTCTCTATTAAATTCATTAAAAGTTCTCTCCCCTTCCCACCCCCCAATGTATAACTGCTTTCCAGATGCTGAGTGGCAGAGGCCTATAAGCCTCACTTTAAATAACTTCTCATTTCTCTTCGTAAAGTGTTTATTACATTCAATTTAGAAACTGTTAAATATGGCTTAGAAAGGAAGTCAGATTCCAGGACATGTTCTCTATCCCCTCAGCAATCTCTTTAAAAACAAATGTTAGTTTAACTCATCTGAATAAGCATTTATTATCTGCATATTTTTCTTATACTGTGTCAAAACTACTGGGCATTTAAACTGGGAGCTAATAAAGATATGATTTCCATATCAGGGCTGGGGAATTTGCATTAGTTCTGAGCAGGTACTTGGCTTGAATACATTTGCCTGCAGATTCGGGGAGAGTGAGCGTAACAGTCCGCTATTAATAGATTATTGACAGTTTAATGTCTTGGCACCTACTTAGCCCAAGAAGTATAATAACCAGGAAGCTGCCTGATATGAAAGCCGTCAATAGCATTTTCAATCAAAACCTTTCAGTTAATTGCTGGTTGACCTTAGAGATTTCCTTTAGGCAATACCATTCTTAGTTTAGACCAAAAGGACCCTATTGATTTGTAGAGTTTATTCACAGATGATTATTTAATACCCATTGCTTCAGTATATGTGGCAAATTTTGCCTTTTCAGTGTCTGCCATAAGAAGTGTCTTTTTGGTGGTACTTTTCACAAATTTTCCCTTTACCAGCTCTACTTTGAAAATGTCTCATTAAATCTGTTCTCATCTCAGAAATAGAAAGTTGGGAATCTTGAGGGCACACATGGTCAAGTGTTTTAATATGATAATAGTTTTGATAGAATTCTTTGCTCAGTCTGGAATTATGATTCCAACAGATTCCCTGACAAAGCTAAAAACTATAGTCTCAGTGAGAGTAATTATATAATATCACAACAGCACTGCACCTTAAAACAAAAATGTTCTTTAACATCCAAATGCTGTTCTGATCTCTATACATATAAATGAGATGGCTTACACTTGGTTTCTAGATTTTCTAAATGTAACGTCCATGATTTATTTAGTTTTAGTTGAATATATTTAGAAACAAATTTTGATAAAACCTAAATAAGCCACAAAGGCAGGCAGGGAGCAGAAAAGACAGTTTGTGGCTCTGACTTTAAACCATTTGCTTTGCTCTCTTTGGAATGTGGTATTGGAACTATGGAGGCTGAGTCAAACAGGAGGCAAAAAAATCTGCACTTTGAATTAATTGTGTTACTTTTCTTTCTCCTTTGGTTCTTCACATAGGTTAACTTCATTCATTCTGCTCCAAAGGAAATTATTTTGGCATTTCAATTTGTTTTGGACAAGACATGTAATATTTTCCGTAGCATTTTATAGATAGGCAGTGTTTCTTCGCATTTCATTCCATTGCAAGCCATTGTCATCTCATGATTTATTGTAATATTTATGATCCATTTTTAAGGAAATACTTCTAGCTTTTATAAATTCTTTTTATTTTTTCAAGGTGTCCTTTCTTTGTCTTACAGGCATTCTCTCATTTTTACTTGTTTTACTGTTTTGCCTTCAGCAACTTTTCTTGTTATAGAAGCTGTCTGCTGCAGGCCTTTTAAGTTCTGGTGGTGGTAGAAATATTTCTGCAGTCTGGGGAGGGGGAGAGAGAAGCAGACTGATGAATATGTCAGTTTTTATCTCTGATAACAGTAACACCCTAAACGTATGTCTCTTGAGTGTCAGTAATTTTCAAACAGATAATCTGGAGGTATTAAAAAACTGTATGGTGTTATTAGCCTATGAAAGTGTGTGTGTGTGCATGTAATAAATTATTATAAACTATTATAGCTCAGTTGTTTTCATCAATGAGTGCCTATGTGGACTTGCCACTTATTTTTCCTTTAGAGCTATTAGATGTGTTCTAAATTTGAAGAAGGCTTCCGGTCTATATAACATGGCTCTTATAGTTTAGAAGTCAACTGTTCAAAGCCTTCATACTGTTATAAGTCTGGAGTACATGGAGATGAATAGAACACAGAATCTACCTTCAGGGAGCTCACAGACAGCACAGAGGCAGGTATGAGAGCAAATAACTATAATATAGCATGTGAATGCAGAAAAAGGTGGCTCCAAGGGGGCACACATACCCCAGACCTGGTGACTAGGAGGACCCAGAAGGCTCACAGGGCATAGTGCTGTTCATATCCCTTACAGAACCATCATCTGAGCTTTCCAGGAAAGGGTGACACAGCGTGCATGTGGGGGATGCAGCTTAGAGTGGTTGGAGCACAGCCCGCAGGGGCTGAGGGACACAGACAGGACAGGGGCTCAAGCTATAGTCAGGTGACAGAGCCTCCTTGGACACGCAGGAGGCCCTAACCCGCCTGAAGGCTGCAGAGGGCCTTCGGCAAGATGCTCTGTTGGCTGTGGCAGGGAGACTTGCTGGAAGGAAGTCAGAGTAATTCAGGCAAGAGATGATAAGGGTCTGAATTATAGCAATGGGAGCACCTAGGGCAAGAGGAGAATTAATTCAAGAACTATTTGAAAGGGATAATCAGCAACACGTGGGATCGACTAGCAGTGGCATTTCAGAGGAGGGGAGGAGTCAGCAAGAACTCTCAGATCTTGGCTGGAGCAACCCAAGGAGCTTGGTCTGGAGCCCCAGTCAATAGCATTAATGATTAATTGCCTGCTAGTGTCATTTGTAAGTATGTGTGTTTTGTCCTGAGTTCTCAACTATTAAATTAAATCCACCCCAAAGCATATTCTCATTTGAAAGTATAATAACTTGACAGTCCCAGTTTCTGAGGACGACCTATACAGGGTAGGTAGGCAAATATGCTCAGAAAAGCCAAGGCAACATGGCAAGGAAACAGTTGGATTTCTTCTGTGAATTTGAGTAGATGAAGATGCTGGACAGCTAGCCTCATGAGTACACAATGGTCATTTGCAGCTTGGGCACTGAAATCTTTCTTGTGGGAGAAGGCGTCACCCGCCCAGTCACTTTGCCCCAGGGAATTAGGAGCTGAGATTTCTCTTTTTGGTGACCATTCCTAGTACCTTGGGAGAAGGGACCTCATTTTCTTGAGGAAACCATGGTCTAAATCAGAGTGTCTGGCCCTGCCAGCTTTCTACCTCTCATCCCATATCCCTACTACAAAGTTTAGAGGCAGAAGTCTCCCCATACCTGGTTTCAGTTAGTGAGATCATTCATGTGGAGGTTGTAAAACCATATCTCCATAAGGATTAAAAGTAGTTTCGAATTGAAAAGAATACTCTAGAAGTAAGAGCCTGTTAACCTTTGGGAACTGTTTACCTCACATCATTTAATTTTTCCGTATTATTTTTCTCTTGAAAGAAAATAATACTAAGGAAGCCAGTCTTTGCTGAAATTAAATGAAGTTGAAAACTAAAGGCTGTGTTTGATAAACTCTCATTTGACACCTTTTAAGCGCTAAGCCACAAGGAATCTTCACTTCCACTCTCTAGAGATTAGCGGCCTTTGCCTTATGGTCTGAGGCAAAAGCCCTTCTTTGATCATTTGACTTTGTTTACCCAGTTTAGACTTTAGGGCATAATAAACTGTAATATGTCAGCGGTGTGGTATTGCTAGATATTTTGTCTTTTACCAGAGTGGTTGATTATAATGCACTGCTTAAGATTTGCTTTCTATAAAAGGAATATTTGTACTTTTATGTGTTTGATTCACGCAGTGCAGTTTTCTCAAGTCCTGTTATTAAGTGGTTACATTCAGAAAGCAAAAAAATATGCTGAGGTAGTATTTTATTGGTGAACATCTAATATTTTCACTAACCATAACTGTCAGATTGTTCTGGCTTCTGAGTACCCCAACTGTAAAAATTATACAGAAAATGTGGCCTTTCATGGGATTCTAAGGAGCCTCATGTGAGGCCTTGAACACATGAATTGCCTTCCTTCTCCTCTTTCCCCCAAAATAAAGAATCTGCTCCGAACATCCTTTCTCCTTAAATAATTCAAACCCTTTCCTTTAAGAAGCTGTAAAGCAACATAATTGTGATGTCCCTAGTGCCATCACAGTTGTGGAGATTTTTAATCTTAAACTGGTTCTTGGCTGCGTTTTATCAGAAAGGGTCTCTCTTTTTGCTCTAGCACATTTTGAGGAAATTGAGTATCTGCTTTTTAAAAATGATACACAAAGAAAGAAGAGTAAAAATCCCTTTACAACTCACTCAAATTTTGGGAGAGGAAATTCCCCGTAATGTATTCTGATTTTTCTTAACTTCTTTATTGTCTTCTCTTTTAACTCTAAACTTGAAAGACTGAATAGTAGCCTGTGTCATTTTTAATGTTATTCTTAGATTTTAATTGGAAGATATTTCTTCACACTAAATTTGTGATCAAAACAAACAGAAAGAGAAAATAACTTTGCTTTTTTTCTCCATTAACCAGCAGTAAAGGCATATTTGTTCCATATCAGACTCAGGGGGTGTGTAATTTTTGGGGTCGGACCTCAATTTTTGTGTATTCATTTCTTCTTCTGAAAAGTAAATGCAACAGTACCCGCCAGCATTATAAGATTAGTTTGATGTTGTTTTTAAGAAACAAGAAGTACAAAAGATAGTATAAAGACATTTGAAAAAATTCTGACTATAAGACTTAAATAATTACAGAAATGTGACATATGACCATAAAGTCACATAATATATGCATAAATCAGTAGTAGTGATACTTTATTTTAGTGATGCTTATATAGCTTATTGAGATCCTATGATTGAAAATTTTCAGAGATATTCTTCCCTGCCCACTCCAATGTTATCCTTGTTTTTAAATCGTCCTATTCCAAATTACATTTTCAAATTATATTTTTGTCACTGGATTTATAAATATTATAAAGGGATTTGGAAATGGTTGAATTCTGACTATTTGGTGCTTTACCTTAGGAATCATTTTTTAAGTCTTCATTGACAATTCCTGGCTGGCTACTAGATGTCTGTTCTTAAAAATGTATTTAATCTGTTTTGTTCCCCCATTTGCCTTAAAATATTTTCACTTAAAGAGAATCTAAACTCTGTTCTGGCTAAATCTATTAAGATAATATTTACTTATCTAAAATAGTCTCTATATTCTGTTATTTTAAGCTTACCTTGAATCTACTTTTTAACTTGCTAGAATCTAGATTTCAAAAGTTTCAGAGCTCACAAGTAATGTGTCACTGGCATTGATGAAGTTGATTTCATTTGGTAGTATTTTACTTCACTTAGAATTACGTAGCCAACTGGATTAATTGTTTAAGGATTCTATTGGGTCATTCTTAACCTTTGCACATCTTTCTTTTCTTGGACTTTTGCCATCGATGAAGAATTATGTATTTCCAGGTTGGTTCTTTTAACACCATTCTGAATCCAGTCCCCAAGTTATCTTAACCTTTCACCCTCCTCATTTAGTTACCATGGTTATTTTTGTTGTTGTTGTTTTAGGTTTTAAATTTTTTGTGTGTGGCGATGAGGACTTGCTATATTGCCCAGGCTGGTCTCAAACTCCTGACCTCAAGTGATCCTCACGCTTCTTCCTCCCAAAGCACTGGGATTACAGGCACTCTTTAATTTGACTTAAAAGCTTCTTCTTCCATGGTTGCTGGTGCAGAAGCCACTTTTTTTCTCTACTATACCCGTGAAACAAATCATACATTTATTTAAAAAATAGGAATTGTAGAGCTGTCAGCCATGGTCATTTCTATGTTATTCTTTACTCATTGTAACACAAATATAAAGTCTGTAAAGGCACTTTAGCATTATTTGTGCCTTAAATCTGGTCTTCCAGAGAGAAACTTTTTCTGTGAATTTTTAGGTTATGTTTTGTGTTCTGAGAAGGCATCATGAAGGGCAGTGGAGATATGTGGAAACAGGGAGGACATGAATGCTTAGGGAAGTCAGGCAAGTGAGCTTGTGGTAGGTGGGCTGGGGACAGCTTCTCCCAGGCATCAGGACCTAGGGTCATGGCCTGGACTGTCCTGGAAGGTCTGCTCTTCCTGAGTCCTCTCATGGGTTTGTCTGTCATGTTTGTAGAATGGTTTTGGCCATGTTAGGCCCTAAATGATCAAATACACCTATTCATCAGATAATGCTGTGAAGGAAGAAAGAGAATTGCCATTAGATCTAATGTGTCCATGCTTTACCCCTCTAAGTTCTAACTGGAGAGGTGATTGTTTTCTATGCTGTCTTGGTGTCTGTTTGATTAAGATATGGTTACTCATCTTGACTCTGTTAACTGTCTATCAGCTCATCTTATGTTGAAGGAATCGCTCACTCAGCTACTTCTTCAGGGTTGCAGATTCTGACCACTCCCAACCATCAGATTAATGACTGCAACACATTTTTTTTACCCCTAACTATACCAAAGTTGTTGGTATAGTTGTTCTCAATTTATTAGCAAAGAGGAAATGATACAAGCCAAAGGCTGTTTTAAGAGCCATGCTCTCTCCAACACCCAAGTTTATTTTAACAGTTTATTGTCACAATATTTTTATGCTTTTATCGTTGACCAAAGTGTTTATTTTGAGAAGCAATTATTAAACTGCATTAAAAACACACACAGTGTTTCAATAGTATCTTGGTTACAATATTAAAAAAACACACACACAAAAACCCAGACTAAGGCTGGATGAAATTGAACATATATTTTCATGTCAGACTTCCTACCATTTTGCTTGTTTGTATTGATTTCTCTTGACACGGTCTTCTTTTATTGAGCACCACTTTTTTTTTATTCGTATTCTTGCTTTTTCTCTCCCTTTTTAAAAAAATCCCCTTCCTATAGCTATATGTGCTAAGAGCAATTGTGAAAGGGAACCAACTTATATTAAACCTGCCTGGAGTCAAAATGTAATCTAACACCTGTAGTCTGCAATTTGTCATCACTTCATGGATACTTTTTTTTTTTTTTAATAACAGATTTCCTGAGTTTTGACCTTAGGATACTGTAGAATCCAAAAAAAGCAACAAAGCTAAACCATAGTTTTTAATAAGTCTTATAATGTTAGATGTGAAATTACAACCATAAGAGCCAAGTCAAGTAACATCATTTGAAGTTAGAAATAGTGCTGGGTTGTGTCTCTAGGAGAATATGTTTTGCCTGTGAAAATGCCTTTGTGTGATAAAGTCAAGAGACAAGTTACAATGAGTGTGTAATTTCTCCTACATTCATTCTCTATGGCCCTCCTCGGTGGTTTGACTCAAGTAAGGATGTTTTAATTTGCAGGGTTCATTTTGAATTTTAGAGTAGAGTGCTTGGTTATCATTAGGGGGAAGGCAGTGCTATGTGTTGAGTATAACTTATATAGTATGAAGTTTTCAACTTTCTGGTCTCAGAACCTCTTGCCACTCTTACTATAGACCCCAGAAATGTGAATAATTATAGATAATATATGGCATCCATTGGTATCCATGGGGGATTGATTCCTGGACCCCTGGATACCAAAATTCATGGGTGCTCAAGTCCCTTATATTAAATGGTGTAGTATTTGCATATTACCTGCTTACATCCTCACAGATGCTTTAAATTATCTCTAGATTACTTTTGGTGCTTAATACAGTGTAAATGCTAGATAAGCATTTGCTATATTGTATTGTTTAGAAAATAATGACAAGAAAAAAGAAGTCTGTACATATTCAGTACAGACACAATCAACCATCCTTTATTTTTTCAAATATTTTGATTGCTGTTTATTGAATCCACAGGTGTGGAACCCACAGATGTAGAGGGTCAACTGTATAGGCATATATGGAAATGCTGTATGTTTATGAAAATAATTACATTTCCAAAATAATAATGGAGGAATACAATGTTTTAAATATTTTTGAAAATATTTAAAAGTCTAGCTTAATGAAAGACAACTGGATTCTCATAATTGCTTCAACATTTAATCAAATACAATATGTGGTTTTGGTTGAAGTCAATAAAAAAAATCAAGCCTCAGACAGACATATAGAAAAGGGTATTTTAATGGTTTTTCAGATAATTGTGATATTCTTCTTTGATACTATGGTAAAGTTCTACTAGTGGTAGTTTCTTAAAGGTTGGTTGCAAAGTGCAATTGAATCTGAAACCATACAGAACTTTTCTTGCTTTCATACTTTGTTATCTTATAATCCATTGGTCTGTCTTGCACTTTGAATCAATCTTTTACCTATTCATAACTTGGTAACATCATGCATTGGTCATTTGGAATAACCAGTTTACTGACTTGCGCAGACCTCACAAATGTTGACACATTATATGACATTTAAAAACAAAAACATTTGTTAAATCACCACAAAAGTCTTTAAGTATTGGGGAGCTATTAAACTTATAGTAGCCACTCCAAAAGCTTTCCAAAATTTTCATTTTTACTAGAAAGGTGGAATTTTATCATTGGCAAAAAATACTGTAAGGTTTTTTTTTTTTAATGATGGGCTCACTTTATTTTTAAGAAAATGTGAAAATGTCTGCCAGATCCTCAAGTCTGAATAGCCATAGTTTATCTGTTAGTTGTTCTTTCAAGTAAAAATGGTGTTCTGTGGCATAGGTGGCTAGCTCTGCCTGCAACTCCAATAATTACACAATGGTCTTTCTCAAGACATGCATCTTACTTTGGACACTACAGAAGTGCTTTATGTATGCTTCCCATTTCCTTACACGGAACATTTAAAGAGGTAAACACACAAGAGTTGAGATATAATATAATTTTAATTTTACTGCTTCATCAAAGGAGTAAGAAAGTGGCATCATTTTTACCATGAGCTTGTGGTTGTGAAGAATACAACAACTGCTCGTGCAATTTTGTACCACTGCAAGCCAGCAGTTTTCCCATGATGGCTTTTGTACCATTAGTACAAATTTCAGCAGGGTCAAAATGCTGTCAAAAAGATCATTAGTGTCTTCTTTTTGCTATGAAAATAGTTTTGATGTAATAGACCTCTTGCATGAACCACACGTTGAGAACCACTGATAAAAGTATATCTTTCTTAGAGGATGTCAGACTGTACATATAAAAGGTGTCAACTTGAATAGACTGTGACCTTGAGGCTCAATTACTATGATAGATGCTTCAGAGACAAGGTGCCATGTTAAGAACAAAGATATATATGTAGTATTTGAGGGACAGAAATAAGATAAGTTATTGGTAGACATATACTTTTGTAGATCTGTAGATCTTTGGGGCGAAAGGACAGATTTCTGAATTTGTTGTCATAATAAGTATGTTGATAGAAAAATGCATGAGGTATTATACTACCGATTCTTAAATTTTCCTCATGCTTTGTAATGATAGCGTCTACTTATTAAAACCTTACGTATGACTTAAGAACTCTGCCTCTAAGTATTTAGTATACATTATCTCACTTAATCCTACGATGAAGATTTTACATATGAACAAACACTGTGGATCAGAGGGAATAAGTAACTTGCTCAGTATAGTTTAGGGGTAGGAACTAGATTCAAAATCAGAACTTTGTGATCTCAGAATCCTGCTTACAACTTCTATACAATAACATCTTATAGGTTATATAATATCCTAGAATTTTTTAACATAGAAATGGTAACAAAAAGAAAAAATATATATATGTGTGTATGTATGTATATATCTCTGCTCTTGGATACACACTAAATGCAAATTCCTATAATTAGTGACAGCTTCTTTATTTTCTAAACACAGTTTTGCTAAAAAAGGGAATAATAGCCCGGAAAATAATTACAAATTGTATTGAACAAGAATAATAATTGGTCTGAAAGTAAAGAAGAGAGAATTGGAGTTAATTCAATGCCTCAGAACAAATATGTTACTGAGCACTTACTGTGTGCTACACAAATGGTATGCCAGTATGCAGCTCACAGGCCAACAGTTAGGTTGATATAAAATAGTTATATTAATATTTACATAGTCATTAATCATTAATGCCAAGTTCTCCCCCACTGAATTTTTGAGCCAGAATTAATAGTCTCTGATGCTGATTTTGAAGAAAAGGGACTATTGGGGAAGAGTAGGTTGTTGAAACTGCATTTACATGCGATTTTACATATAGCATACTTTTTAAATAATAGCATGTGTTCATACATCTATTTAATATATTCTAATTGAGTTCTGCATAAGGACTTTCAACCAATTGTTCTTATTGTTGTTAAATACATTTTTCTTGGAACTTTTAGTGGAAGAATGCTTTCTTTTTTGGCTCAGCTATTTTATATTCTGTTCTCATAGATGAGGTGAAACAAACAAGTCAATGTAATTCTGATATTAACCCAAATTAAACTTAGACAGACGTCACTGTGTTTGTATTCTCACCTCCTGCTGATGTGCCCAGCCTTCCAGTACGTGAAGCTCTGGGTGAGGCTTGCTGTAGAGGCAGATGTGGCCACCTGGGAAACTTTCTTTCAGCCCATTACTACACTGAATCAGCCACCTTATATAGTCAGCTCCTTAATAATTTTTCATTTTCTCTATTAAAAAAAGACCACAGAGTCTTGGCTTATTATAGGTAATCCAGTTTGCCCCATAATGATACAGTGAATTATATACTTTCCTAAAGTTAATCATTCAAGATCTCACTTCCTTCCCTGCAGGCAAGAATCATTATAGTTTACACATGGCTCCCAGCTGGTTTCCATTGAGACCTTCAAAATCTATTTGAACACTAAGAACTTTAAGAAGAGCTGCTGCTTTATCTTTCTTCGTCAACTTTTGTTATGGTATCATTAGGTCCTTTTGTTTACAAAGTTTTCGGTTTTGAAGGCAGAGAAACAACATGTGTCCATATTATACTTGTACTTTGTGACAGGGCCAGGAACTTTGGGATTGTATTTTGTAGTTGATGTCTCTTTTAAATATATTTACAATTTATCTCTTTTCATTGCCATCTTCATGTCCATTTATAGACATACATGTCATATTTCATCCCAGAGAGATTATAGCAAATAAGTAAGATTTTTAACTGTGTGTTTGTTTATGTCCTACCCATAGTTCATCAACCCTTATTTGTTGGATAAAGGAATCCTTATTAAAAAGCTTTGAGAATTAATAAGTTTAAATTTTTTTTAACTATTTTAACCCAAGGCTGATTGTTTTAACTGTAATTCCTTTCAGGTGGGATAAGCACCTCTAATGAAGAAGGCAGCAATCAGTTAACTGTAAATTAACTATTCTTTTGAGGAAGACATGCCAGTGCATACTTCTGGTTGTTTTGTGATACTGTTGCCATCTGTGATATTCCGATGAAAGTCCAGTAGTATATTATAAACTGGATCTTCCTTACTTAATATGTAAATCTGTAAATATTCTTCCTTCTCTCTAGTAATAGTAGCAGTTTTCAAGTCCTACTGTACTTCTGGCTGGCTGAGACTACATGAGCAGAGTTAACTGAGGGCTTTCCGTAACCCCAACAATAGAATGCCATGCTCTACGTGCTCTGGCCCTGGCCACTTCTCAGATGTCATTTCTCTCTAGCATAGGGCTATCTATCAGTACTTTCTATGATGAGGGAAATGCTCTGTGTCTGTGTGTCCATTGTGGTCTTGTACAAGTGACACGATTGAGCAGTTGAAATGTGGCCAATGAGACTGAGGAACTGAGGGTTTTTTGGTTTGTTGCTTGTTTTAATTTAAATGTAAATTAAATGTACCAAGTGTATTCTTGCCTCATGGCCTTTTTGCTTACAGTTCTGGTATCTCAAATTCTCTTCTTCATGGCCGGGCCTCTCTTCCTTCAGGCCTCACTCTAATGCTGCCTCCTTGGGGATCCTCTCCTGAGTCACCTTATCTCAAATAACATCCCTCCTCGCCAATGTCCCCATGATGCACTTTCTCCTGCTTCTTGTAGTATTCATTCTTACCTGTTAGGGTGGTCTATCTTCTCTACTCTAGAGACTTGGTTCACTTTTTCTATATAATTGTGCTCAGAGAAGCCAGGAGAACACAATGTTTAAGGACATGAACTTTAAAATCAGATAGATACGCTTGAGAAAACCCTGTTCTGCTACTTACAACTATACCCTTAAATAAATTTCCTATACTCTCCAAACCCCAATTTTCCTGTAATAAAATGGGGTAAAAATACCCACCTCCAGGATTACTGTGAAAAGTAAATAACGTAAAATAGCACTTAGGTCAGTGTGTGGCTTATATTAAGCTTTGAGTGATTATTATTATTGCTGTTGTTATTATTATTGAAGCTTCTTAGATATGTCATTACTGTGGACCCTGATTATCATTTTGAAAAATCAACAACAAAAGCTATGGAAAAGAAAGAGACTTTTTAGTAAATCATTCAGGACTCTCTTTACAGAAATGATGGGAAATGAATTTGTTGACTAGATTAATTAAAGTTTAATTGTAATGGAGAAAAATTCAAACAACAGAAGTAGGAATGAACTGACAGTCTTTAGTAAGCAAAGGTTAATCGTAAAAGGGAGTGGGTAGCTATCATTAAGGAATGATAGATTCCGTTATTTGGGAAAGTCATGTGTGGAGGTTATACCTAAGGAGCAGATAAAGATCAACTACTGGGCCCCTTAAAAAAATGTATACTGAGAAGTGGTATAGTTTACATAAAGTGAAATGCAAACATCTTAACTGTACAGCTCAGCTCGATAGTCTCGATAGTCTTTTAGACATATATACATCCATATATACATACTGTTTATATGTGACATCTAAGTCAATATAGAGAATATTTGCAACATCCCAGAAAGCTAGGTCTTTCCTAGCCTTCCACTCAGTAAATCTCAGAGGCAGCCATTATGCTGACATCTGTCGATACAGACTTTTCCTGTTTTTTCTGTTCTTATATGTCTTAGTTTTTCTTATTCTTGGCTTTACGTAAATGGAATAATCATTTATGGTTAAAGACAGTTTTTAGTCTTTCCCATCTGACTTTTTTCATTCAATCATAAGTAGGTGCTATCAGTGGGTTTTTCCCCTACCACTGGACCCATTTTGAAAAAAAAGAAAAAAGCATGATGCCGAAAGTCCATGGTCTTGCCAGTTTAGCATAAATAGGTGGGAACATAATCAAGTAAACTCAATATAAAGAAAATCCCAGAAAATTATAATCTGGTGTATGAAGAAAATAGTTAGGAAAGAAAACTCTGTTCATTTGGCAGGGCATTCTCTTAGTTGAAACAACTGTGAATTCTATGATGTAAAAAATTAATCAGCCAGAAATATATGCCTGAACTGTCAGGTGAGGCTAGGAATGAAACTGCTTTTAGGTCCATTCGTCTGCAATCAGTGACATGACCCTCAGGGCACTTGCTTGGGACAGAGACCAAATTTGATTCATTCTAGTTCACTAACAGGGAATTGAGAACATGTTCTGAGAAATTCAAACAGCAAAACCAAAATTCAGTTAGGTGGGAGTTCAGAAACTTGTTCTGTGAAGAAGAGGCTAAAAAAGAGTTGGCATTATTTAGTCAAGATGTGAGAAGATGAAGAAAAGATGACTTGATTCTGCCCTTTAGATGAGAGGATTTTAGAAGAGAATTTGGATCGGTTTTCCTGTCTAGGGAAGGCCATCTTATAAGAATCAGACCTTGCTCTGTCTTTGCTCAGAATATTTAAATCACTGCAAGAAAACACTATATTATATTAAGAAGAATTAGCAAATGACTACACAAGAAATTATGTGATTATTTTGCTACGAATTGTCTAAAGACAATAACCATCTGCCTGGAGTAATTAGAACATTTTGGGGTATATGAAGTTAGTTGGGGTAGATAACTTGGGAATCTTTTAATTTTAGATATTATGTATATTGAGGTTAACGGGAGTTATAGCCAGAGAGAAGTGTCAGTGTAATAGAAAAAGTTCAACCATTTTGTTAACTTGTAAGACAATTTCAATTTGGCAATGCTCATTAGGACATTCTGTATTTTGCCTGTTCTTTCCTTATCTGTTAGAAGATGCTAGGCGATATCACTTAACCTTCTTCATGTAGGTGTTGTCATGCTGCCCAACTCACTATAGTATGATGGCTTGCCAGAAACTATCTATTTCACTTTGTAGATAATTTCTCTTGCTATTACTTCTCTTGAGAAGCATCTTCCTGGTCTGTGATGGGCAGTGGCTTTGTCATTGTTCCCTGGAAACCTACTTTCTCAGACTGCCATCTCCCTGTGTTTATGATTTCCAATTTAAAGAATTCTCCTGAGATACTACACGTGTCTAGATTGTTCTTGATCCACACAGCATCTCTGTGAAGAACTCTCAGGATCCAATAAGTCAATCCATGTAACGGTCTTAGACCTGCCTGGCAGAGTAGGCATTTGCTGAATGGTAGCTGATGTTGTTCTTTCTCAACTCCATGTTTGCCTTCTCTGTCCATGTGCATTATTGCTGCTCTGTTCTAGAAAACAAGAGGAAGGGAAGCAGGCCAATTGGTTGGACCTAAGGAGAAGAACAAATGCAATCATGCAGAAAGATTATAGTAACTTCAAAGTATAGTTTTGGAAAATCTCTTTAAACCTAACCAATGCACAATGGAAAATCCCTAAAGAACCAATCTAATTATTCAATTAAATGGAACCGTTATGCTGACTTTTACTACAGAAGGCAAGCATAATTTAGAAAATGGGGCATTTTAATTCTCTTTTGTTTTCCAATTAGCACAATTGCTCTAATGGGGAGCACTCGTGCTTGAGTGTCTGTTCTTCAAGTATGTACTCTGTTCATAATTTCAGTCTCTTGCTTGCCAAACACTGACGTCCTCACCTGTTGACACAGAGGTTGACTCATTATAAAGCTCCTGCTGTCCCAATCCCAGCCTCAGAGCAAATGTCATCCTGCCGTGACAGCCGACCTGAGTGGCCCCAGCCCTATGCAGCCCTTTTTTCCCCGCCTGCCTGGTGTAATTAGGATGTGGAGGAACCGAGCTCTCACTTTTTTGCTGATCCAGCTTCCCACAACAGGCCACATGAGCTGACTTTTAGTTGAAAGTGGTAGCGAAACGCTAAGAACATTCATTTTAATTGGTCGTCATCATACGGACTTGAGTGCCACTGTTTTATAATCTTGTGTTTTTGATTTCTTTCTGCTGCTAGCGGTTGGCTTATTATGACAGATATTTTTATTTACTTCTGATTATTCTTTTTTATTATTACTTGATTACTCATTATTATTTGAAAACCTTAAAAGCCTCTTCTGCTTATTATTGCCTTATTTAGGTAACAATACCATCTGCCTGATATTTATTAAATTCTCTATAAAAGACTGACATTTTCACATTGGTGGAGAAATCTATTTTCACCATATTGCCCCCAGGACTGGGATGAATGGCAGAGGTTTTTTTGTTTTTGTTGTTTTGTTTTTTTGTTTTTTTAAATCCTTGCTTTGATGTTGATGTTTCTTAGCTGAAAGGCATGGATCACATGGGGTAGTGCGTAAGTGTGTGATGATGGCAGGAAAGGAAGTGGGGATGGTTCTTTAATGTAACTAGACATCTTTTCTTCTGCATTGATTGAACTTAGGACTTATGTCTCCTGAACTCTGGAAAATGTTCAGTTGTTACTCCAGTATGAAAAACATCACATAAAATATGAGCGAATGGTAAAAGGAGAGATGTGTGTTTTTTAAAAATTGAACTCACTGTTCCTAAAAGTTTGGGGAGCATCCAGAAAGTGAGGTATGGATCTCTGTGTGAAATGTGATCTTTGCATTTGGCATTGACATGACACATTTTAATAGGAAAGAACACAGTAGCCTTTTAATTCTATTCTATTGTAGCTGAAGAAGCTGTAAGGTATGAGCAGTGGGTGAGGGTCCCCTCCAAGGTCTTATGCTCCCTGTCTCCCTCCATGTAGTTCGTCTCATGTAGGTCTGTGCTGAGAGCAGGGGCAGAGTTCCTCTAACCACCTCCTCTATATCTTTCTTTTATCAGACTTGGGTTGTTAATAACTTAATATTAGATAGTGGTGAAATTATTTCACACAGAGATTATGTTGAAGAAGTAATTATGAAGATCAAGGGTAGGCTTGCCTAACAAGGGTTTGACTTTTTAATATTTTTAATGAGTGAGAAATAGGTAGAGATAAAGAAGAAATTATTTAAATGACAACAACTGGTAAACCTTAACATTAGGGAACAAACCCAGAAATTAGGAAGCATATCACAACACAAGACTGATTAGCTTATAATGAGATTGAGAAGGCCCATCTATGTGAACATAAAATAGTCATTTAAAATTCAAAATTTAAGAAACAGTCATGTCTTTAATTTGGAAGTTTGAATATATTTTTAGCACATTTAAAATCTAAAGGATCAAAATGAGAACAAAAAAAAAATAAAGTGGTTTCTAATTTTACAAAGGATTGCTTTTTCTGGCACAAGTACCAATTATTCCTCTATAATTCTCTCAGAGTAACTGCGTGGCTGATAATAATAATTCCTATTATTTATTGGATGTTTGTTCCAAGCCAGAGTTGGGGCAACTATGACCCATGAACTAAATCCAATTGTATTGGAACATAGTCCTGCTCATTTTTTGTGTTGAATAGAGCTGTGTATTTGCCACAGAAACTGTATGGCCCTGCGAAGCCTCAAATATTTACTCTCTGGCCCTTTACTGAAAAAGTTTGCCGATCCCTGATTTAAGTCGAGTGCTGTTCTTTACAGCAGTTATGTCATTTGATCCCTACATGTACACCCCTACGAGGTCAGTTTCTTATCCTTCTTTTACAGATGATGAAATTGAGGCTTAAAGACAGTAAGTGACTTGCCCACGGATATTCAGCTAAGTGGAAGGGTTTGCACTTAAAGCTATGATGTCTGATTGTTAGAGTCTACACTTTCCCTCTGTGTCCAGTTTTATGTCACTAGCCTTCAGAAAGGTGGCGTATCTTAAATCTCTGAATTTAAATGACCATGGGCAACACATGACATAACTTCTTTATGCCTCGGAATATCACTGTTAGCAAATATTACTATTATGAACTTCTTGTTTTGTGAACAAGATACTAAATTTCAAGAAATGCTTTTAAACTTTCCAAAGACCTAACTTTACAAACGACCGAAGCACAACTCCAGTGCTAGATAGATAACACATACTGCAGACAGCTGATGGTTTTTGAAAGGTAAAGTCATGAGTCAAAGGTTATTTTTCTTTTTCTCTTTTAACCATCAGGTCCTTCATAGACAGCAGTCTCAGCCAGCCAAGGAGAGTTCCCCTCCCAGAGAAGAAGCACCTCCCCCACCTCCTCCGACTGAAGACAGTTGTGCCAAAAAGCCCCGGTCTCGCACAAAGATCTCCTTAGAAGCCCTGGGGATCCTCCAAAGCTTTATTCATGATGTAGGCCTGTACCCCGACCAGGAAGCCATCCACACGCTCTCGGCCCAGCTGGATCTCCCCAAACACACCATCATCAAGTTCTTCCAGAACCAGCGGTACCATGTGAAGCATCATGGGAAGCTGAAGGAGCACCTGGGCTCTGCCGTGGACGTGGCTGAGTATAAGGACGAGGAGCTGCTGACCGAATCTGAGGAGAACGACAGTGAGGAAGGCTCCGAGGAGATGTACAAAGTGGAGGCGGAGGAAGAGAACGCTGATAAAAGCAAGGCAGCGCCCGCTGAAATTGACCAGAGATAATGTGAACTCCTACCAGGCAAAGCAATACATCGGTCCAAGGATTTTCTGCTTTAGTTTCTTAAAAAGAAAATTTTTTTTGCTTTATTTTTGTCTTTTTATGTCTGTCTGTTTTGTTTTTCTTACCCTTTTTGACATTTCTTAGTTGCACAGGATACACCTACAGACTGAATAAGTTCAGTATTTCCGAATCAGACATCGCCTTGGCAAAGACACTCAAGTGTTACACTTTGTGTGGTCTTCATGACTGAATCCTCATCATTGTAATCACAGGAGACTCTGCCTTCATGATCCTTGCACTTATGGAAGCTACGTCAAGCAAGTTCCAGGATGAAGAGACCTATGAAATGAATGAAGGAAGCTACCAGTGTGTGTGTATATGTATATGTATATATCTCTATATTTACATATATATATTAAAATTGCATGGGACAGAGAACTTTACAATCTGAAAGAATAGACTGTGAAATGAGTTCTTAAAGAAAAGACTTGTTTATGTATTAAAAAAAACCACTTCACAGTGAGTCGCTTTGGCTTTTTGATAAACTGCGGCCTGCTCTCAGGGTGGGGTGACTATTTTTGAATTCCTATTTATTTTTTTGTGTTTGTCCCTGATTTTTTTTTTAATTCTATGGCTTCCTATCTGGCAGCTTAATGGGTAATTTTTGAGGTATGTATTTAACAAAATAAATCAACACTGCCAAAAAAAAAAAAGAGAGAGAGATAGAGAGAGAGAGAAAGAAGAAAGTAAGGTGAAAAAATTCAGGGCACATTAAAATGATACAACTCAAATTATTCTTAAAGACACAATGTACACTTAAAATGACTCAATACCTTCCGTTATTCAATTTGTCATTACTGTAGTGAACAGATGCATTTCTGTGAAATTCCAAATAAGTAAAACCGAAATTCAGCACAGAGGAAACCTGTCCATTAGTGCAAGTCTTGACAAAAAATGACATTTTGATATTGGACATATGGAATTCATAGTGTGAGCCACATTTTATTTACCTGCTTGTGGCTTCAAATCTTAAAATTATAAGCCTGCTCATTTAAAAGTTGTTGTTGCTTTTTTAAAAAAAATAGAAAATAGTTCAGTGTAATATTAAGTTAGAGAAGAAATTGCTGCCCAGTTAAAGGGGCTCCCTCTCAAATAAATCTTCATCCCTCCCTCTCCCAAAAGACATTTCTTATTTCTGTTTCTCTTTGGGCTTCCTCTTCTTCGTGCACATTCCATCCACCTAGCCAAACATTTGTGGTCCCTGAATTCTCCCGTCCCTTTTGCTGGGATGTCAGCCCAGACAAGAACCTGTCTTTGAATCATTGTCTAGCTCCGGGCAATAGAGTACATAAAGTGATTTCAGTAGAGCTATCTACTTGTCCTAAAAGGAAACATTGTCCCAGTTACTTACATAGCAGTTACTCCACGTAAAGCAGAACTAATGCTGACTGATTGTTGAGTGGGATGAGCATTAAAGCTGCAATCTACTATAGTTCTCCAGATCTCCTTCTGCTTCCTGTCAAACACCAGTAGCATTACTTGCCACTTCTACTTACAGTCATTGCAAGAGGAGACCTCACCTTCAGGACTGGCCTCGTGAACCTACTCCATGCTTTAAAATGGCCATTAAACAGTCCCACATGGTTGGATTTTTTTGTTTTGTTTTTTGAGTTGTGCTCTCACGCAACCTTGTCAAAGACCTCATGCAATATCACTTTGAAAGTTATTTTCTGTTTACTACACAAACATTGTAATATAACTGTTAATACTATTTATATATTTGAAAGGTATAAAAGGTAGGAGTTAAAAAAAAAACCTCTATGTGTAGATATTAACTCAGAACTTACAATATACAGGGAGAAGACATGTTGCAATACAAGCTAATTCTAGCTGCTCAGTAACCTCTGGAGTTTTTAAAGGGACATTTTCCTGTACTTTTTCAAATAATGATGTTTAAAAAATTATCTTGACATGAACGTCATATACCTTTGCAAAAGGAGGGTTGTTTGCAGATCCGCTCTGTGCCCATCCTCCTGTTTCTGTAGTGTGCTGCAGCTCTAATCAGAAAGTCCATGGTTGCTGCTTCCTGATCTCCGAGTTACTCTTTCCAAATTGTCTTCTTACACTGTTGCTGAAGGTCACTCCGTACATGTAATGGAAACTGATTTTTTGCCAAGCTCTTACAAGGTGGTTCATCTATCGATGGCATCCGCATTTGGTATCTTTTACACTTCAACCAAAAATTTATTAGGTATTTTTCAATGCTAAGTCTTGCCTTTTATTTTTTAATTTCACTGCCAAGTTTGCAGTGGTTCTAAGTGAATCTGTGGGCATTTTAGCCTGTGGTCTTGCCAGATCTTTGCGAATTACAATGCATATATGTCTATTTATTCAATATCTGTCATATAATATCTATTTGGAAGAAGAAACTTTCTCTTGTAGTGCCTCTTGACAAAGCACAATTTCCCGCCTTTTTTTTTTTTTTTTTGTGAAATGAAAAAAACAAATTGTGTTTTATTGCGGTATCAACAATGTGAATAAGGATTAACATATTGTAAATGTTCTTTTTTCCATGTAAATCAACTATCTTTGTTATCACTAAGTGATAATTAATTTTTAACTTATGTGCATTGTTAGGCTGTTAGAATTTTTTGGTTGTTAAAATAAACGCATTCAATAAATATGACTTCGTTTGTCAAGTATTTTACTGGGCATTGATTTCTATTTTAGTTAATTTTTCATGCAGAGTGAGACCTGGTGAGTCTAAGGAAAATCCATACCCTTATTTTAGAAACAAGACAGTGGTGCCCGCAACTACAGATGTTTGGGACGTGTACAGTGTGTGTATCTAATTGCATATGTGAATGTGTGTGTCTTCTTGCATATATAAATACATGCACGCTCTGATCCTGGTGCTGGCAACCAGGAGAGTCATTTATCCAATCGTTTTGTCGTATACAAACAAAACTCAAATGTATAAAGATATATTTATGGACTGCTTCTTTATTTTTTTAATGAATATTTTCTGTTTATAATTAAAAAACCACAAATGACTGCGTGTCAGGAAACTTTTGGAGCACATATGCCCATGGTTAATGGACATAATAAAAGTCTTTTATATTTAGAGCTAGGATACCATAATGTGTGCATAGAGGAATGCCGGAAGGATTGATGTACTTGAGAAATGTGTGAAAACGATTTTTTAGAAAGTGCTTACAATGGAAAAAGTTGCTCAAAAACCTAAAGTTAATAAGGAAAGAGCAAGTGCTTTGCTTCAGAACTGGCAAAGAGAAAGTAAATGAAAAAAGTGACTTTGTTTTCTTTTGATATTATAAATGTTTTTCCTACTTTTTCTTTTTTTATTTTTTTGCATTTGGTTCACATAACAGATGTAACTTCTTTCTTCCTCGGTTTCCCTTGCCTTTTTTTCCATGGTAGTTAATAGCCCATGGACCTTATCAGTATGTTTTAAGGACAGTTGGTGGAAACTGGATGTTTGCAGAAAGGCAGACAGCTCCAAAGCACAGAGAGCTAGAGGTTTTAAAAGCACAACCAGAGGCTCACCACAAGTGAAACATGTTACTGATGCAAATGTAAATGAACTCTGCATGTAGGATAAAGACAAGGAAGAAAGCATTTGTGAGGTAACTTGACTTTCAGCACAAGTCACTTCCGCATTCATGAGGCTGTGTGTTCTTAAGAGGTTAAATCTCATCAGTGATAACAAACCCACAGATGGATAGGCTTATGACTAGAAGGTGGTCGGCTATGTTGGTGCCTTCTGTTTTCAAGAAAACAAAGAAATTTCTTGACAAAACAAAATCATATTAATATATGGCATCTCAGAGCCATCACTTCATGGGTTGAGTTTTGTCCTTGTTTTGTTCCCCCCAATGGACATATTTTCCTTTACACTGTTTTTCTTTCTGACGAGTTTTAAATAAAGATTTAAAATGGCACACATTCTTTCTAAAAGGCAGTCATGCACTAGACAGTAAGCATTTATTTAACATGTACTCTATACCAGACAACTTGCTAGGAATTGCAGTGACAAGGTAAAATGTGTGACTTCATGCTCTCTCCTCTTGTTGGAGAGGCACAATACAAACCCAGGAAAAATGAAATCGCCATACAAAGGTTGTCTTCAGACAGACTTATTTGTCTAATGGGTGCTACAAACATGTGCTATGAATTAGGAGGAAGTAATCGTTGCTTGTCAGCTAGAATGGTCTTGAAAGGTGCATCATTTATGATTAGGGATAGCTGCATATAATAGAAAAACAAGCCCAAGGTAATAATGACCCAAACAAGATAAGAGTTTATCTGTTTCTTACATGGAAGAAATCACTGAGATAAGCTGGCTTTGTGAGGTTGTTAGACTCACATGCCTTCCAGCTCACAGCTCCATTTTCCATGTGTTCATTCCTGTGTTCCCTCTTCTTCATGGTCCCAGATGATTGTTAGTTAGTGCTCCCGCTATCACCCTCACCTTCCAGGAACCAGGGTGGAAAAGGAATAAAGAATGACGTACAGACTTCTCTTGGTATCTGTGGGAGATTGGTTTCAGGACCCCTCATGGATACTAAAATCCACCAACACTCAAATTCCTTAAATAAGATGGCATAGTATTTGTATATAACCATTTTACATACTCCTCTATATTTTAAATATTCTCTAGATTATTTATAGTATCTAATACAATGTAAGTGCTATGCATATTGTATCATTTAGGGAAGAATGACAAGACAAAAGCCTGTACATGTTCAGTCGAGACCCAACCATTCATTAAAAATATAAGCTGGGCTCAGTGGCTCAGCCTGTAATCCCACGCTTTGGGAGGCTGAGGTGAGTGGATTGCCTAAGCCTGCGGGTTCGAGACCTGCCTGGGCAACTTGGCGAGACCTCATCTCTACAATAAATCAAAAATTAGCTGGGTGTGGAAGGCTGAGGCAGAAGGATCGTCGGAGCCCAGCAGGTTGAGGCTGCGGTGGTCAGGAGCGGCCACTGCACTCCAGTCTGGGTGACAGAGTGGGACTCCAACTCAAAAATATATATATGTGTGTGTGAGTGTGTGTGTGTGTGTATTTTTTTTTTTTTTTTTTTTTGTCTATGGTTGGTTGAATCCACAAATGCAGAATGTGGAATTGGAACCCACAGATAGGAAGAGCAGACTACTCTCTTATGAAGACTTCAAGCTTTATACCCGAATGCAAGGGAGACTGGTAAATGTTTCCATCTGTTCCATTAATTCCAGAGAAAGGGGAGAGTAGATAATTGGTAGGCAGCTAGCAGCCTCTGCCATAGAGGGTGTCAAGAAGGATGTTGAAGACAATAGCTGAGAAGAGGATATGTGAAGAGGCACATTTGCCCCACTGCCACTCCCTGTGCCCTGCCTCTTCCTCCTCCTCTCCCTGAGTTCATTCCTGGCTAATGTAAAGGATCAGTTCAAGCATCACCTCTTCTCAGAAGCCCCTCCTGATCTGCTCTGCCAGTGTGATACAAATCCTTCCGTGCTTGTAGCTCCCAGGGTAGTCCACTGGGCAGAACGTGTAGCATATTGTGTTCACTGAGTTAAATGTCTATTCCCCATGAGTCCTAGAGACCTGCAACTGAATCCTAGTCACAGGGTTACCTGGCACCTAAATATGCTTTTTGATTAAATGTTGCATATTAAATATGTGAAACAACAATGAATTCAGAGACGTAGCATCAAAGAAGTAGAAGGCATACAGTGGGACAGTGAGCAGATGATGGCGCCTCTGGAGGAGCAGGAGAAAGGAACCAAACATAGCCTCTCTCAGGTTCATGATTCCTTAACGCCCTCACAACCTCTCCTTGCTCAAGTAGAATTGTCCTCAGAAGGGAAAAAGGAAGACTCTGTTAAACTCAAGATTCAAAAATGGGTTTATGGCTCTTTTTCTTTTTCTTTCTTTCTTTCTTTTTTTTTTTTTTGAGTTGGGGTCTTACTCTGTCACCCAGTCTGGAGTACAGTGGTATGGTCATGGATCACCACACCTCTAACTTCTGGGCTCAAGCAATCCTCCTGCCTCAGCCCCCTGAGTGGCTGGAACTACAGGCACACACCACCACTCCCAGCTAATTATTTATTTATGCATTTATTTTTAGAGACAAAGTCTCCCTATGTTGCCTGGGCTGGTCTCAAATACCTAGGCTCAAGCATTCCTCCTGCCTTGGCCTTCAAAGTGCTGAGATTACAGGTATGAGCCATCACACCCAACAATGGGTCTTTTTCGCACATCTCGTCAATTATTCAAGAATTCAAGACACTTGCTTTATGGTTCATTAACTCTTCCATGATTTTTCTAGATTTTTCCAAATAATAAAAATTGGTAAACTAATAAAATGATGAAATCAGGACAACCAATTTTGGTAAAAGTTAAAGGTGGTCATCCAAATTCTTTCCAAATTCTCATGTTCCTCATATACTTGTAAAATAAAGCAGAAAAAAAACTCATTTCTTAAACGATCCACCTTTTAAGATCATTATAACTCACAGATAACTGTTATTTTCTCTTCCAAATTCATAGCATTTGGCTGTATCACTCGTTGAACAAATACAGCAGTGTGTGGAGACAGCCCTTATGTGGCTGTTTCAATCTCCTGGGTTTATGTTATGGACTTGGGTGACTTAACTTGGCAGATGATATTAATAAAGAAAAGCCCTAAACTTTTAAGAGTTTGGAGGCAGAATATTTGCGTTCTGATGGTGGCCCCACCATTTCCTGGTTGTGTAATGTGAAGTCAATTACGTCTTTGAGCCTAATGTTCCTCATCTAAAAATTGGGCATAATGGATACTCTCCTCGGTTATGGAGAATCCAGTGAAATGAAGATGCTTTGAGCACTTTAGAGCCTATGAAAATGTTACATGTTTGTCATCAGAAATTGCCAAATTGTGATCTAATTCTGATGTTATTTATTAACTTTCAGAAATTCTGAAATAATAAAGCAACATTTAAGCTTTTATGCAGTTGTTACAGACATATTTAATTAAGGTTTGTGGTATGACAACAGCAATGCTGCAATCAACCCAAATAATATATTCAGCAAACATACTTATTGCACACCAATAGTGGCTTTGATTTTTAAGGCAGAGTCAAAACAGTTCTGAATACATTTAAATTGATTAGTATTCAAGATTTTTGTTTTCTATAACCCCAAAGGATGCCAGTTCAAGGAACCCTGAGAGAGAAGCTAAATATATTAATTTGTGCCTGAAATGTTTGTCATTAAAAAGTGAGCAGCTATGAAGTGGACACATTTTTTTTTTAAACTTCCAGCTTCATGCCGTGTGCAGTGGCTCATGCCTATAATCCCAGCACTTTGGGAGGCGGACGCAAGAGAATTGCCTGAGTCCAGGAGTTTGAGACCAACCTGGGCAATATGTTGAGACCTCGTCTCTACAATAATAATAATAATAATAAATAATTAGCTGTGTGTGGTGGCACATGCCTGTGGTTCCAGTCACTTGAAAAGCTGAAGCAGAAGGATTGCCTGAGCCCGGGAGGTTGAGGCTGTGGTGGCTGTGAGGGTGCTACTGCACTCCAGCCTGGGCACAGAGTGAGACTACTACTAAAAAAAAAAAAAAAAAAAGCTTCCAGCTTCCACTCATCTTTCCAAAGTGAGTAGAGAAGGACAAATTCTAGGAGATTGTATCAGAGGTGATTAAGAAAGATCACAGCAGCGGGGTGGGGGTTGGGGGTGGGATGGGGGGTGGAGTGGGACTCTCACAGGGCAATGGTAAGGCCTAAAGTCTTTGCAGGGCAGGCAGAGGCCACACAGAGCCCTGTGGCAGTAGATGCAGCAATGTGTCCTCTGGGTGAGAGTATCCAGGACTGGCCTATTGACTCAGACATACACAAAGACTGAAAGGCGCAATGAGGGACAGGTGACTTGGAACCCTGCAAATCCAATCTTGCTAGGAAATAATAGAGTCAAGGTCTAAAGCCAAGTCTTTTTGACTCCAAAGCTGCAATTTCTCCCCTGTGTCATACCACCTGACTTTTTGTATTCTAGAATGTCCTAGAAAGACCATATAAACTGAGCGTCAATTGATTGGTCAGCATGTTTTATATGATGTGATCATTTGACTTCTCTGAACACACATTTTCATAATCTTGTCCAAGTATGACATTGCTGATTGAGTTTTGTTCTAGAGGAAGAAAAACTTTTTTTTTAAACACCATGCTCTGCTAGTATAACTGTCCCCAAAGAATCTAGAAGTAGCTTCTTGGGTGATATTTTAAAAGGTTTAAAGTGTTACCTTCACACATGGAAAAATAATTACAAAAATACTCCATTAGCAATGTAATAAATAGTGCAGAGCAATGATTAATTAAAGAGATAATTATAATTTATTTACTATCCATTGACAAGCATAATCCCATTTAAATACAAAATAGCACAGACTAAGAGTGTCCAGTGAGACTCACCAGCAACTTTGGACTAAGTGGTCTTAGGAACCTATCCTTAAGGGAAAGGTAAGAAAAAAATTGTTTAAAACTTTAATTTGTCTCAAGTTGCTTGTGTGAAGAGTCAGGGAGCTATTCTAGTATCTAGTTCTTACTAATTTTGGATCTTGAATAAGTTACTTTTCAATCTCTAGTGGCTTCGTCCATAAAATAGGGCTAATAATTTATATATCTCAAAGTTGTTGCCATATTGAATACAGTAACTGTAGAAGTATCTAGAATAATTCCTCCTTTCTTCTTTTTCAGGGAACAAAAAGGATAAAATCAAATGTAACAGATGATTTAAAAATAGTTCAGAAGAGTTTTGGAGTAGGATTAAGTCTGATGCTTAAAATTTTTTTTTACATGATTTCAGATATGTGTGCCTAACAGGCTATGATCCTATACTTGCTTCCTTTTATCTTTCTCCCTGTCTTTCTTCTTTTATCTTTTATTATAGTCCTCTTCTCCCCTCTCCCTTTTCTTCTTTTCTTTCCTTCTTTCTTTTGAGGGTTATAATATGATTTTCTTTCTTAATTAGAAACAAAATGAATGAGGTGTTTTCATAACCTTCTGAAGTCCTCAGAATTAGATATTTCAATACTAAATGACCCCGCACTTGCTTATTTTCCTCTACCTCATTCCTGTTTGTTTCCAGTGTGTTTTGCCGATTTTCTTCTCCCCAAGCCTTTATGCCCAGGGTGATCCAGGGTTCCCCTGGATCCTCCTTTTCCCAAATCTACACTCCGTCCTCAGCCAGTATCATGAGCCAAATGCACCCATACACGGACCACACTTTCTGTTCGTAGCCTAAACCTTTCCTGGGTCTCCATGCCAGTGGTTTCCACTGCCTGCTCAGCCCCACCGGATGGCAAACTTCGCACAACACGAGGACCTCCTCTTCTTCTCCTCCCACTTGTTGGCAACTCCAACTTTCCAGTTGCTCAGGCCTAAAGCCTTGGATTTGCCCGTTATTCTTTTTCTTTTGCACACTGCATACAATCTGTCAGGAAAGTCCTGTAGGCTTTACCTTGAGTTTCCCAGTCTTACAACTTTTTACCTCCAACATTGCCACTAGCTTGGACAGAGGCAATGTCTTCGCTCCCCTGGAGTGCAGCAACAGCGCTGCACAGGCCTCCTATCACCTTTTCAGGACTAAACCAAAGTCCCCATGGTGACCTGTGAGGCCCCACATGATCTGACCCTCCTCCAGCCCGCTTTTCTAGTTCTCCCTCCTGTGCTTACTGGACTCCAGCCACACTGGACTCCTCACTGTCCCTGGAATACTCCAGGCCCCCTCTCGCCTCAGGCCTTTGTTCTCCTAGCTCTCATCTCTGCCAGGAAAGCTTTTTCTTCAGAAAACCACAAGGCTGGCTCCCTCAGTTTCCTCCAGTCTGCTCACCTTCCCCATGAGAACAACTCTGATCACCTTATTTAAAATTGCACACTGTCAGCCACTGAAAAGAATGAAACAGGCCAGGCTCGGTGGTTCAGCCTATAATCCCAGCACTTTGGAAGGCCAAGGCAAGTGAATTGCCTGAGCCCGCAGGTTCGAGACCAGCCCAGCAACTTGGCAACACCTTGTCTCTACAATAAATCAAAAATCAGCCGGGCGTGGTAGCACACGCCTGTAGTTCCGACTACTTGGAAGGCTGAGGTGGAAGGATTGCTGGAGCCCAGCAGGTCGAGGCTGCGATGGCCGTGAGTGTGCCACTGCACTCCAGCCTGGGCGACAGAGTGAGACTCCAACTCAAAAGAAAAGAAAAGAAAAGAAACAATGTCTTTTTCAGCAACTTGGATGGAATTGGAGAACATCATCCTAAGTGAAGTAACAAAGGAAGAGAAAACTAAACATTGCACGCTCTCACCTATACATGGGAGCTAAACTGAGGATCTGCAAAGGCATAGAGAATGGACACTGGAGACTCAGAATGGGCAGGGTGAAAAGTGGGAATGAAACATTGCCTGTCGGGTACAATGTGCACAGGTGGGGTGGTGGGGACACTTAAGCCCAGAATTCTTCACCACTATACAATGTATACATGTAACCAAATGCTTTTTGAACTCCCTAAAGCTATTGAAATAAAGATTTAAAAAGCAAAAAGTAAAAAAATAAAACAGCACACTGAGCCCACTCTTGCCCCTGGGTCCCTTTAATCCTGTCCTCCTTTTCTTTTTCATGGCTTCTGACACACTAAGTTACTTATTTTTCATGTTTTTATTTATTGTCTACTTCCTCACCCCTGTGAAAACACCAAGAGGGCCCCAAGCCCTCCATCCCTCCCTTTTAACCAATAAATATTTGAGGAATGGGTACATTTCATAGAAGTAAATCCCTCTAGTTGGATTTTGAAATTCCTCCAATTTTAGCCAAGATTTGGGATTTAAACTGCATTATAAAGATGAACTCCATCCAGATATTTCGCTAGTGGCCTTTACCTCAAGGGCCTGCACAGCTGATGGTGGGGGGCCCTGCACTCGGATAATTCAGTCTGTGATTCTGTGCTGTCTTGAAAGACAGAGTCACTGAGCCATAGAGTTTGTCATCTTTCAAATCCTCTTATTCCAAGCAGAAATTCCTTTTCGGCATCCTTGGCTGGAGGCCATGCCATCCTTGTTTCTCCATGATTAGAATTTAGGAGTTTGGAACTCAGCCCATTCCACTTTTGGTCAGCTTCCCTTTTCCTTAACTATTATTGCTGCCATCTAAAACTGCATTGGCTCTTCTAGGAACCACCTCACAGATGTAGGCCCCGTTGAATTTTGACTACTAAATCCCCTTAGTTCTCAGGTTTCTTCTAGTAGTCATGTGATGTAGCTACTAAGAGAACTTCTGTCATTTCAGATTGCATGAGTAGAGATATACAGCTTAAATCAAAGGAGGTGATCATCATATATGCTTCAATAATAATCAGGCCACATTACAGCATTGTTTTCAGTTCTGGATGACATGTTTTGAGAGGATATTGACAAACTGGGGTATATTCAAAAGATGAACAGAATATGGAAAGAGTTTGAATGCTTATCTTCTATGAACTTATTCTATTTTATCATTTGTCAACCAACAAATCAAATTTATGAAATGTTTATTATATTGAGGTCATCATGAGGGAAAGAAAGTCAGGATCTTTAGTTGACAACAACAGAATTAAATCTAACTAGTTAAACCAAAAAAAGGAATTTACTACAAGTTATTAGAATGCCCAGAGAAGTTCTGGGAGAGCCAGGTTTAGAGGCTAGAATCAATGCCAAGTCTGCATTGCTGCATGGGGCACAGGCATCAGAAATTGGTCCCCTGTTACTGGGCACTGAATTCTACCTGCAAAACCTCTGCCCCTGCTGCCTGTAAAGCTTGGAGGGTTCTGCTAGTGCCCTTAATGGAATGGAACCCATGTGGTGCGTTTTAAAAATGTTGTTCCCTTCCAAATCACTCTCCTGCATGAGCGAATGGTCGAAGAAAACTAAGTAATATGGAAGGAAGACTGGGAAAATAAATTTCTATCTTCTGTCTTAGACTCATAGGTGGGACATTCTCTAAGTACAGAAAAAAAGGTAGTTAGAGGTGCTCAGGGCCCAAAGGCATGTCAAATTCACTAGACTGTGAACTCTTGGAGAAAAGATACTATGTCTTATTAAGAAAACATAAGTGCTTAGTTTGAAATCAAAATGATCTAGTATCCATCTAGAAATAAACTGACTACTTCCTAGCTTTCTGTGATTTGGGGCTGTTATTTAGCTTGGATCTTATTTTCCACATCTGTAAAAAAAAAAACAACAAAAGGGAAAGGGGGAGGAATAATACCTACATTGCAGTGTGTGTGTGTGTGTGTGTGTGTGTGTGTGTGTGTGTGTGTGCGTGTGTGTGTGTGAATTATGGTTAAAGCACAGTACCTGCCTATATATGATCGTTTCCCTGCAATATCAGAGAATTCACTTTTGTAAAATGTGGAACTCTGTTGAAATCATGGTTTTGCCTTTGAGAAAAGTATGCCAGTGGGTAGGTAATAGGTAAACTAAAAATTCCTAAAATCTGGTGCAATAAGATGGATCCACTGTGGATGAGGAGATATGTGTCCTCCAAGGTGTGATGTCTGCTTTTATTAGCAGAAACTAAGAGTGGCCTCAAATGATACTTAGTCCCGATCTCGCACTTCTGTAAGAGTGACTCAGTGTGAACTTGATCAAGGGTAAAGCACCTCCATCAATCATTCTTCTATATTCAGTTGGACACTACTAACTATTTCCAGATGGCAGAACAACTCATTAGATTATCTGGGAGAATACATTTTGTAACTAATTCCTGTGGGCATGCATCAAGTTGAGGTGCTTAACATTAGAAGGATCACAAAAACATAAGAGAAACTTTTCTACATTCAAGAATTTATAGGTAACAGCTTTGAAAACCACTGTACTCAGATGGTGGAATAATAGGATTTTAACCAATTACATCTGTGGACTTGTACATGTCCAAAGTTGCTTCCTACAGGCAGTCTTGAGGCCCAGGTATGGTGGCACTGAGGAAACCTACTGCATTGGAAATACCAGGAGGCTTTGTAATATTGAGCACCATTGTAGGACAAGAGTCCTCATGCTCAGTCCCCATTAGCAAGTGTGACTCTCAACTGTTTGGTACTTTGGTAAATGCTATATTGGGAAGATAGTCCATGGCAGTCTTTGCCAGACACTGGGACGTCTTGGTTCAGTAATAGCCACCCTCAGACTTGGAGCCAAGAAAAAGTTGTCAAGTTCATTGAATGTCAAAGACATTCAACAGAAAATACAAAACATAAAACTACCATCTTTTCCACCATCATTGCATCAAAGAAAGGACCTTGAGTCCCTCCTAAAGTTGGGAGGACATAATCTTAGAATAAAGCATAGTCCTATCCACGTTAGGAAAGTTGACCAGTTTGCTATGCAATATGTATATCTTGTTCTTTTTTCCCCCACCTTATTTTGAGGAGCAGTGAAAACTCTTTCACCTTCCAGAAGCTGACCACAGATAACATCTAGAAACTGCTGGTCTGAAGGCTAGGCTGGGGATGCACTTTCCCAGAAGTTCAATCCTTTGATTAAGTCTTGCACCAGAAGATCCACAATTAAACTAAAAGGAGCTCAGCCTTCTCAGAATTATCTTTGTTATCTCAGTTGGATTTTGCTGTTATCACTGTGTGTAGGAAGCTTCTGCCATGTGAACCTGCCATTGCAGTTAAGCTATTGAGGCAGCTATTGTCTATAACATCTCAGTGGCTCTCAAGTGAAACTCCACAAGAAATTTCCTTTAGAACTGAAAGTTTAAAAAAAAAGTGATCTTCCCAGCAGAATAGGTATGCTGTTTTCTTTCTCTGATAGTGAGATCAATTACACTCTTGAGTTGCCCTTTCATTCCCTGGCTACTAGGAAGCTCAGAGTCAACTCTGATGTCTACTCATAGCTACTGAATTAACCCTGTACTTCTACATGAGATAAAGGTGACAACCTCAAATTATCCAGAAAGCTAAGTCTGGAGAGTACAGGGATTATTTTTTAGTAGCAAGTTACTAAAAATTAAACCTAATAAAATGTCTTCACACAGACAAATCCGTTCTTCTGGAGAGATCAAAGGACTCCCCCAAGTTCATATTCAGGGCCACCTCATATAATTGTTAGGTTGCTCCTAGCATAGATGTCCAAGTAAGGAGAACAGAGGAGGCTCACCAAATCACATGCTCTGACGTGGGGTCAGATCTGTCCAGAGGAGGTAGTACTTGTTTTTCTAATTAGTACCAAGGTGCAGAATGGGTCAGGAGTGGCTCTGCCCACCCTCATTCATAGATCTATTTGCATGTACGGATCCTATGTCAACATTTGCATTCCTGATGTCACAATGCCACACCCAAGGATTTCTTTTATTTAGTTATTTTATTCATTTTTTAGAGACAAGGTCTTGCTCTGTCACCCAGGCTAGAGTACAGTGGTTGTGATCATAGCTCACCTCAATCTCGAACTCTTGAACTCAAGAGATCCTCCCATCTCGGCCTCCTGAGTAGCTGGGACTACAGGCATGTGCCACCACCTCTGGCTACTTTCTAATTTTTATTTTTGTAGAGATAGTGTCTTGTTGTATTACCCAGGCTAGTCTCAAACTCCTAGGCTCAAGTGATCCTCCTGCCTCTGCCTACTCTAGTGTAGAGATTTCAGGCGTGAGCCACTGCACCTGGGTAGGATCTCATGGCATGGAGCACTCCTTGGCTATTTTGAGCCTTGCGTGGGGTGTGGGGCTGAGCTTCACCTCTGCTTCAATGGACTTTGGCAAACGATGGAGCTTTGCCGGAGTAAAATCACCAACTTCCCCCATCCTCCACACTGAGACTTTAATAGAAAGGCCAAGACAAGAAACAAGAGAACTACCAAAAGCAAGGAAAAATTGTTAGTCAGAACTTTTGACTGACTGGTGCCTCCAATTTCCCCCAACATGCCAGATGTACAGCTTTTTACTGTACATAGTTACATATGTGTCCTTTGCATAAAGCCTCTCTGGCTAAACCTCAATCCCTAACTATTATATATTCTGAATAAAAGTGAAACATCTCAGCATTTGCAAAAATTCAAGATTTATCAACATATTGAGCTTTTACTAAGTCATGAATTCTTGATTTGTATTCACAGTGCTTTTACATATTCATAGCCCTCTTTAGCCAAAGATCTTCAATATTCATTTACTATGGAGTGGTAAGTATATATTATTCAACTCCATTTACCAATGGGTAAACTGATGCCCAAGTAAAGGCCTCTTTGGAGAAGCCGAATAAAGAGCAAGATGCTCTTAGCCCCTCAGAGAGAGCTTGCTCCAGCTGTCTCCCTCCCGAAATAAAGGCCCATTGCCTGCTTGTGAATCTCACTTCTCAAGCATTAGGAGAATCGGGATTTTTCCTTCTGGATTTGTTGGAATGTATTGAATAGAGTTTCCTCTTAAAGTGCCTGGGACGAAAGAAGAGCTCAGGGACATGAAAAACAGCCTTCTTCCAAATTGCTTCCAATCCATGATGCCAAAGGTTAATTGACCAGATTAGCTCCTCCTAAACTTGGAGGAGAACAGGTAGAGAGAATCATTCATGTGCTCCAATAACCAATTAATGACATTGATTGGGCTGAAGGGTCGTGTCTCTCTCACTTTTATTAGAGAAACAGAGGTCAATTTTCTTAATACCTTCCTTTAATGCAATCTGTTCCTTTAGTTTCTAAACAGTTTGATGAGGATTCTAGCTACATATTTACCAGGTGCTGATTGAAGGGGAGTTTAAAACATTAGGAAAAAATATTTCTGGCCAGATCCAGAAAATTCCAAAGGACAAAATCTGAATGATCTCATGAGGGTAACCAGCTTCTACCACACATCACAAAGGAATGCCAAGCCTTATGGTTATTTTTGAAACTGACAGCTAAGCATTAAGCACATTTCTGTATGGAGATTGTATTTTATATTAAATTTTAAAAAATAATGCCATTGAGGAGTATTAAAAGAATGACTTAATTATTGGGAGAATCACTATCATGCTCCCTAAAATGTTCACCCTAAAAACTGGCGATCAGAAGCCTCAGTCTCTCTTTATTGTATCCCCAAAATAAATAAATGTAATCTTACAGGATTTTAACTACACAAACGTCTGTTTTTACCAAAATGTGTTGCTTAGGTAGTGAGATATTGATGCGTAGCATTATTGTTGGCTTTTATTAACAGTAAGAACATAATGTACGCTGAGCTCATGATAATATCAAACAGAGCTCTCCAATAGAATTTTCTGCACTAATGGATATGTTCCATATCTACATTGTCCAATATGGTAGCCATTCACACATGTGTAGGGTTGCCTGCTCTAGCAAAAACAAAACAAAACCAATTTTTAAAAGTAGTTAAATTTGAATTTCAGGTAAATAACAAACAATTTTTAGTACATGTATACCCCATGCAATATTTGACTCAATAAATGTTAGCTATTATTGTCGCTGAAACTTATTATTCATTCATTTCTGGTGTCTGACTGGAAAGGAATTCTGTAGATGTAAGATGGAAAGGACAACAAAATAGAGTTCTGTGCTGTGATCATGGAAAACTGTGCAGAGTTCTACAGCTTGGAATAGAATAAGTCTTATTTTCTTCTGGACTCTGTTAGCTTTCAATATTTAATAACCCAAACCATGGTCAGAGACTAAGATGCATCTTTAAATATGTCTTTTCTTCAGCATAAACTACAATCTGCATTTCCTAGATACCTTTTTTATGCAACAGGTGTGTTGCCCGAAAAGTCGCTTTAAGTCTATTTTACCTGAATGAAAGAACTCGGGACTTACTCTCTGTTTACAGGAATATTGAGAGGAGAAAATACATATAGATACTTGCACAGACACACATATATAGAAATGATAAGTTATTGTGTATGAGAAATAATACATAACATTTACAACGTTTTGGATATATGTCTTTAGTTTCTTCGAAGCATGATGTCTGAGTGAATGAATATCTTGGCAGAGAAGAGACGGCACACATGTAGCATTTAACCCAAGTGAGTTTAACAAAGGGCCTGTTTGCAGAGGTGTCGTCAGGGTTAAGGGAGCCAAGAGAGATGTTGGGCACATGTTGTAACCTTGGGTCTGAAAGGGCAGGGAGTGGGAGGCTAAGAGGGACTGCACAGCAGGACCGGTGTCCTCATAACATTAACAGGGCCTTGTGCCGTATCTTCTCCATGTTCCAATCTCCCATCAGTTCTTCCCATTGACTACAACCAACCTGGAGCCAAAGGACAGAAAGCCAGGGGCGGGGAGGGGGGGCCTTGAGGGAGGGGGGTTGGGGGGGTGGGGGCGGTGGTAGAGGGAAGGGTGAAAACACTGGAGACCCGCTCTCTATGTACAAAGCAAGGCAGCCGAGAGTGAGAAATGGACTTGAGGGACAAATAGAGAATAAGCAGCACCCAGGGCACATACACAAAAAAATTCAAATCATATGTTCATGGGCATGATGGAAATTGACACACTCTCTATTCTTCTCATGCATGGCTTTTCGTCATTGAGTTAGTTTGGAAAATTTTATGCAAAATTAAGTCAGTCTTAGAATGTCTAGTCAGTTTTATACATATAAGGAGAGTTGAACACTGGAGTCAAATTATTTATCTGGAACACAGACAAGAATTTTGCCCTAAAGTTGTATTGTGTGTGATATGAGTATTAACCACACTCAAAGCAATTATTTTCACATGTTGCAATATATCAAGATAACAACAGTTCTCTGTCTTATGTCTCAGGCTCATGTGCAAACACTCTCCCTATTCAGAAGGACCAGATGGTTGAAATGAAGATAATTCTTGCAGTAATTGGTGGTTTCTTATAAGATTTTATTGGGGGGTAAGGGAATATCTAATTTGTTTATGGAAGTTTGTTTTACTGAATCTTGCCACTCTTCTCATTGTATGGTAAGGACTACTTTTTAAAATTAATACATAATTATTTTCTTTGTCAGGAACTACTTTAGATATTAGATAAAAGGAAAGAGTCATAAATTATGGTCACAACCCCTTTAAATTTGAGTTATTAAAAAAAATTTACTCTGGAAACAAGGAAATATCTTTGGTTTATCTGCTCTCTGATATACACGTCTTATTTTATCAGGTTTTCCTTTAGAAATCATAACTATAAATAGTCCTAAAATTGCCCCCCGATGTTATAATTTATTTATTTATAGTGCATGCAGTGATTAAGTGCACAGAGGCCAAGGTGTGAGGCCTTCAGCAATTTATTAAACTTTTCCATACATTCATTTACTCATCTTGAAACTGTTGTAATCATAGCCTCAATCTCATTGAGTTACGAGGACTTTAATACGTTAAGATATTCCTGGCTCATGGTACATGCTCAATAAATGTTGGCTGTTTCTGTTACTGAAAATTATTGTTAGTTCATTTCATTTGTGTTTTAGCAGAAAGAAATCTATACAAAGTGCATAAGAATAGTTATTTGAGGTAGTATTGGAAGACTGTGAAATCACAGAGTCCTACAACTTGAAGAGAATGGATCTTGAGAAATTACCTACTCTAGCCTCCAAAACCAGCAAACTCAAGCAGGTCACCTAGGGTTCTTAGCTAAAACCCAGGGCCCTCCTTACTGAGATGCTCCTTCCACCATGCTGCCTTTCTAGAGTGTTCTGGACCTCACTCAAATTAGCTGATTGTTAAATTTTTAGAAATATTGTCAGCTGATTGCTAAATTCAGCCATTATTAAAAATCAAATTATTTAAGTTTATAAGTAAACAAATTTCCAACTCTACATTTGGTGATGTCATGTTAGCAGCTTAAAATTGGCTCTGGTGGTGGTATTTATACCACAGAAATTGGCAAATGCAACAAGTCAGCCGTCCTCCCTTTTTGTGGAGAGCCAGCTGTTAAACATTTGCCAGTGGAGCGCTGGCTGGACATCGAGCCTCTTTGTTAGCGCAAAAATGAGATATTAGGTATTAAATTAAATAAAAAATTGTTAGAAAGCTATCCTGGACAGATTATTTCAGGGCAGTTAAATGCACAGAATGGGACATTGATTTTAGCTGCTAATGAATTCTAATGAACAGCAATGCTAGAATACTGATCTCCTGATGTAAATTGATCCCTCATAAAGGGCTGTTTAGATCAATGGATGAGATGCTGATGGGAAATCAAGGGATTTTTTATTTTTGGTTTTGGCCAGGCACCACAGAGATGTGACAGGGAAGGCTTGGGGTGACTATGAATGGAATTCCCAACACTATTCATTTCCCTGTGGTTCTCTTGAAAAAATAATCCACCAATGTGTCATTCAC
Organism: Tarsius wallacei; assembly: GCA_963574415.1. Lineage (NCBI taxonomy): Eukaryota > Metazoa > Chordata > Mammalia > Primates > Tarsiidae > Tarsius > Tarsius wallacei. The sequence continues at coordinate 105,179 of CAUYQG010021847.1, forward strand.
AGGAGAGAAGCAAGAAAAAGTCACTTTTGCTGCAACCATTAGGTCTGCAGGCTCAGAGCAGCAGGCCACAGGAGAGAGGATTTGCAGTGTCTGAATCTCACTGGGAGCTTCTCCCTGGACATGCGTGCTCTTTCATCCTTGAAAGGACAGCAGGCTTGGAATAGCCAGGAACTTTCATTTACTGCTACATCAAATTAATTACCTTGTTTGTCTTTGTTCACACTCTATCATTTCTGTTCCCAGAAAAGCAGTGGCTGATCAGCCCTCTACAGGTAAGGCAGGCTTTCTGAGAACCACACATAGATGGGTGTGTGTGTGTGTGTGTGTGTGTGTGTGTGTGTGTGTGTGTATGTGTAATATCTGCTCACATTCATTTTTTGTTAATCCTCATCTTTTAAATGTCTTTCTTCAAGTGTTCTCTCTATAGGCTTAGTGAGGTCAAGATGGGAACTCTGGAGCATCCATCAGGGTGTGAGACAGACCAGGGAAGAGATGTGCTCGGTAGGTGAATCTTGAAAGATGAGTGGCTCAAAATAATTGAGTAGCTCCAGAGTCACCCGCTGAAGGGATGCATAGAGCCAGGGAGATCTGGCTGCAGCAGCAGGACATCAACCATGAGATGGCGGCAGAGGTGGGATTCCAGTCCCTGGGAGGTCAGGACAAGGCAGGGTCTGGTGAAGATGGGATGGGACTGGGATGGGACTTGGGGGATTGACTACACCAGCATGTGCCCTGACTATCCAGTTAGAGTCCTGTATTAGGCATAAAAGCTCTCCGTACCTCAGTTTCCACATGCATAACATTGGAATAATTTTTTTGGCCTACATTATTTTTTTGTGAGAATTGAATTAATATATGTAAGGTATTTGTGAAAGTGGTCAACTATTATAATTATTATTACTTGCTATTTGAATGGACACCATGCTAGGCATTTTATTGATTGATTAATTGACTGTAGAGATGAGGTCTCACTATGTTGCCCAGGCTGGTCTCGAACTCTTAGACTCAAGCAAGTCTCCTGTCTCAGCCTCCCAAAGTGCTGGGATTACAGGCATGAGCCATTGCACCTGCCTGCTACACACATTATGACATCTAGTTTTCTTAACAATTGTGGGAATTAAGATATGTTGTGTTCAGCTCTGAAACAGAGAAAGCTTGAAAGTTATCAGACCAATCTTCAGAGCAAGTATAAAGCTAAACTAAAATATCAATGATTTTTCTTAGATTCATCTGAAAATGAGGCCAAAGAGCAAACTGTCACCTCAGAAAACTAAAAAGAGAGGAGAATACAGAGAATCGCAGCTCAGATGAGCTTACTGGAAACAGAAGCATGGGAGTTAGTTAGTAACTAGAAGGGATACTTTAATAATCTGACAAATTACTAGAGTCTGAATGTGCACTTGCTCTAGAATTAAAAAGTCCTGGAGGCCCAGCCTTGGGGGCATCAGGGAGTTTGGGAAGTGGGGAGGGAATACACTTTTGTGAATTTTACCTTTAAGAGCTCCACCAGGTTCTCATGGTAAAGATGGGGGGAAAATTTCCCTTATACTTCCAGCAGAAAGAAAGAAAGAGTAACCATTTCAAAGTATGCCCAGAGCATTCTCCATAACAAGGGCCTGCCCCTCAAGGGAAATTACTTTACCAGGGTCTTTTGTGACCTGAGGAAGGGCAATTAGACAACTTCAGCCCACTCTAGCTTTTCTGTCTCACATAATTGTCAAAAGAAAAATAAAGCTAAGAAATGCTTCTGAATATCACAGCTCAGGGACAAAGAGTCACTAAAACACTGAGACTTAATCATCAAATTATAGAATGTTTCCCGTCTCCAACAACTTGCCATCATATCAATGGGGCACTGGTATAATAAGAGTGGTTTACAACTGAGAGAGCTGTAAGACACAGACTCAATTTAAGAAGGAAACTCAAGGGATGGCAAGGAAGGGGGCGGGGGACCTAACAAAAAAACTAGAGGAAACCAAAGCCTCTGGCACCTACAACTACAGAAAACACTAAACACACCCCAGCTGATAGCCAGATTCACATAAAACCTCACATGAAAAGATTGATTGCTTTGATCCCTATTATTAGATATACTGTGTCCTCCTTTTAAAAAAAATTACAAAGCACACCAAAAGGCAAGAAAAAAGACATACAATCTGAAGAGAAAAAACAAACTTCAGAACTAGACTCAGATGAGTCACAGATCTTGGAATTGCTATATAAGATATTTAAAATGCCTATGATTAATACATTTGGAGTACTAATGGAAAAATATACAGTATTAAAAAGCAATTAGGTAATATAAACAGAGATGGAAACTCTAAGAAAGAATCAAAAGAAATCTGGAAATCAAAAACACTATAACACTAACAAAGAATATCTTTGTTAGGCTCACCAGTAGACTATACATGCTGTAGGGAAAATAAAATCAGCAAATTTGAAGATATGTCAACAGAAACTTTGCAAACTAAAATGCAAAGAGAAAAAAAAGAACTTTATAAAAAAGGAACAGCATATTCAAAAATTATGAGGCAAGTACAAAAAGTATAAACATGCACAATGTGGATTTCAGAAGAAGAAATATTTGAAGGAATAATGACTGACAATTTTTCCAAAAATTTGACAGAGACCAAACCACAGATCCAGAAAATCAGATAAAAATATCAATATTAAGCAGGAAAAATACCCCAAATTCTACATTTATGCGTGTTACATTTAAACTGAAGAAAACCAAAGACAAAATGTTAAGAGAAGCCAAATAACTTTAAAAAATTTGTATCTATAGAGGAATAATAGTAATCAAACTAAACTTCTCATCAGAAACCATGTAAGCAAAAACAGAATGGAGGAAAATATTTAACATGTTTAGATAAAAAACGACAGCAACTTAGCATTCTTCATGTAGTCTTCAAAAGTGAAGGAGAAATAAAGACTCGGTGAGACAAAAACTGAAGAAATTTGTCAACGGTAGACGAATCTTACAACAAATGCTAAAAAAGTTCTTCAGAGAGAAGGAAAATGAGATAGAGCAGGAACTCATATCTACAAAAAAAAAAAAAAAAAAGAAAGAAGAAATATCAGAGAATACTTGATACCTTTCCATCCAAAGTAGTAATAGCAACAATATGATGGGTGATTGGGCAACTTCAGTGTATACATAAGGGAAATGAATGGCAGTGATGTTATAAGGAATGAGAGGGAGGAATTGGGAATACTGTTATAAGGTACCTGTACTAATTGCAAAGTCATATAGTGTTACTTGAAAGTAGACTTAGATTAATTGTAAATTAATTGCAAACTTGATCATGGCCACTAACATTTTTTTAAGGAAGTATAGTTGATATGCTAAGAAAAGAAATTGGAATCCTATAAAATGCCCAATTGAAAACAAAGAAGACAGGAAAATGTTAAAAAAAAAAAAAAAAAAGAAAGAAATAAACAAGGGCAACAAACAGAAAACAGTTACAACTGTGGTAGATATTAATCCAAGTACAGTCATTCCCCACTTGACAATGGGAATATGTCCTGAGAAATGCATTGTTATGTGATTTTTGTCATTGCAGGAACATCACAGAATGTACTTACACATGCCTAAATAGTCTAGCTTACTACACATCTAGGCTATATTATATAGCCTATTGATCCCAGGCTATAAACCTGTACAGCATGTTACTCTACTGAATACTGAAGGCAATCAGAGCACAGTGATAAGTATTTGAGACTCTAAACATGCCTAAACATAGAAAAGATGTAGTGAAAATACAATATAAAAGATTAAAAAATGGTACACCTGTTTATGGCAGTTCCATTAACATCTTATGGGACCACTGCCATACATGCAGTCCATATAAATAATTTCTTTAAATGTGAGTGGTCTAAATATACCAACTAAAAGACAGACTGTCAAAGTGGATAGAAAAATAAGACCCAACTATATGTTGTCTACAAGAAACTCATTTTAAATATAAAGATATACAGATTCTAAGTGAAGTGATGAAGAAAGACATGCCATGCTAACAACAATCAAAAGAAAGCTGAAGTATCTATATTAACTTCGGACAAACGAGACTTTGAAGCAAGAAAAATATTTAGGAATAAAGAGAGTCATGATAAAAGTGGCAATTTTCCAAGTAGACATAGTAATCCTTAATGTATATGCACCTAACAATAGACCAAAAACAGTTTTGATGCCAATAACTGATAAAATAGCAAGGATCAATAGACAGATCCACTATTATAGTGGGATATTTAAATACTCCTTAATCAGTAAATGAAGCAGGTCGAAAATTAGTAAAGACAGAGTTGAATTCATCAATACTATAAATCAATTGGATATATGAAACAGCTATAGACTACTTTATCCTTCAACAGCAGAATACACATTCTTCTAAGGTCACATGGAACATTCACCAAAGTAGACCATATTCTGGGCCAGTAAACACACCTTAACAAATTTAAAGAATAGAAATTAAACAAAGTATGATTGATAAACTGTGATTGATTTCTAGTTTAATTCTATTCTCGAAACACAGTAGAATTAAACTAGAAATCAATCACAGAAAGATAGCTGGAAACTTTCACAATATTTGGAGACTAAACAGCACACTTCTAAATAAAAAATGGATCAAAGAAGAAGTCTCAAAATAAATTTTTAAAAAATGAACTAAATGAAAATGAAAACCCACGTTTTAAGATGTGTGTAATACAGTGAGACTAGTGCTTAGAAGAAAATTTACAACACTGCATGTTTTAGAAGAGAGGAAAGATCTAAAGTTTAAGCTTCCACTTTAGGGAACTAAAGAGAGAACAATATAAACCTAAAGCAAGCAGAAGAAAAGAAATAATACAAATTACAACAGAAACCAATTAAGTTGAAAGCAGGAAATAGAAAAAATCAACAAAACCAAAAGCTGGTTGTTTGAAAAGATCAATCAAGCTGATAAACCTCTAGCCCGGATAACCATGAAAAAAAGAGAGAAGATGCAAATTACTAATATTAAGATGAAAGAGGGTAATCACCAATAATCCCATAAACATTAAAAGTAAAGTAAAATAATAATATGCTTAACTCTATGTCCACAAATTTGATAACTTAGATGAAATGGAACAATTCCTTGAGAGACACAAACTACCAAAACTCTCACAGGAGACATAGATAATCTGAATAGGTCAATATCTATTTAAAAAATTGACTCAATAACCAATAACTTGCCCTCCCCCCCAAAAAAATAGGCCCATATGGTTTCACTGGTGAGTTTTTTCAAACATTTCAGGAAAAAAACAACACCAATTTTCAAAAATCTCTTCCTGAAAATAGAAACATTGGGAATCATTGGGAATACTTACTAACTCATTCTATCAGGCCACCATTACCTTTATACCCAAACCAGATACACATATTATAAGAAAGAAGAGCTATAAATCATATTGCTCATAAGCATAGGTATAAAAATAATCAAGAAAATATTACCTATATATCTAATCTAATCTAACAATATATAAAAAGAATTATGTACCATGCCTAAGTAGGATTTATTCCAGCTATACAAGGCTGGTTGAATATTTAAAAATCAATGTAATCCATCATATCAACAGGCTAATATCAATATATGCAGAAAAAAGTGCTCAACAAAATTCAATACCCATTCATGATAAAAACTCGCAGCACATTAGGAATAGAGAACAGCTTCCTCAATTTGATGAAGAGTATCATCAAAAATATCATACGAAAAACCTATAGCTAACATTCTTATGGTAAGAAACTAGACACTTTATCCCTAAGATCAGGAAAAACACAAGAACATTCTTTCTCACTATTCTATTCAAAGTCATACTGGAACTCCTAGCAATAAGACAAGACAAGAAAAGAAAAGGTATACATGTTGGAAGAAAGAATTAAGACTCCCTTTGTTCAAAGATGACACAATTATCTATGTAGAAAATCCCAAAGAATTGGCCAAAAAAACTCTTGGAACTTCTAAGCCATTCTAAGGTTGCAGGACACAAGGTTAATATTCATAAGTTAATTACTTTTCTAAATACCAGGAATGACAACTGGAATTGGAAATTGAAACACAATACCATTCACATTAGCCTCTACCCCCCAGAATAAAATTTTTGGTGACAATCTAATAAAATATTTATAGAAGATACATGAGGAAAACTACAAAACTCTGATAAAAGAAGCCAAAGAAGATCTAAATAAATGGAGAGATATTCCATGTTTATGGACAGGAAGACACAATACTGTTAAGATATCAATTCTTCCCTACTTGACTTACAAATTCAATGGAATCCAAATAAAAACTACTGCAAGTTATTTTGCAGATATTGAAAAGCTGATTTTAAAGTTTATGTGAAAGACAAAAGACCCAGAATGGCCAATATACAATATTGAAGGAGGAAAACAAGCTAGAAGACTGACATTACTTAACTTCGATACCTATTGTAAACCTGCAATGATCTAGACCATGAGATAGTGGCAAAAGAATAGACAAATAGATCAGTGGAACAGAATAGAGAGCCCAGAAACAGACTCACACAAATATAGTCAAATGATCTTTGACAAAGGAGCAAAGTCAAGTCAATAGTTAAAGGATAGTGTTTTCAACAAAGAATGCTGTAACAATTGAACATCACATGCAAAATAAAATTTAAAAAAAGCAATCTAGACATAGACCTTACACCTTCCACAAAAACTAACTCAAATGTATTATAGGCCTAAATAGAAAACACTAAAGTATAAAACTAACATACAACATATAACTAAAGATAACATAGAATAAAATATAGGTGACCTTGGGTTTTTGATGATTTTTTTAGATACAACAACAAAAACATGATTTGTGAAAGAAAAATTGGTAAGTTGGACTTTTATTTTTAATTAAAAGCTTCTGCTCTGCTAAAGACAATGTTAAGAGAATAAAAAAGACAAGTCACATACTAGGAGAAAATATTTACAAAACAAATATTAATAAAGACTTGTATCCTATATTAAAATAACTCTTAAAGCTCCACAATAGAAAAAGAAACAACTCAATTAGAAAATAGGCAAAAAAGCTGATCAGACATCTCGTCAAAGAAGGTACACAGGTGGCAAATAAACATATAAAAACATGGTCCACATCATATGTGATTAAGAAAATGCAACTTAAATTAACCATAAGATATCGCTACACACCTAGTAGGATGGCCAAAATCAAAAGCCCTGAAAATCCCAATTGCTGGCGAGGGTGGGTGGCAGTAAGAACTCCCATTCGTTGCTGGTTAGAGTGCAAACTGGTAGAGCCATTTTGGAAGACACTGACATAATCTTAATATATGCCTGTTCCTAGGTATCTACCCAATTGAGTTGAAATCTTATTTTCCACACAAAACTTGCCATGGATTTTAGCAGCTCTATTTATAATTGCCCAAACTTGGATGCAACCAAGATGTCTTTCAATAGATAAACTGATAAACAAACTGTGTTACATCCATACGATGAAATCCTATTTGGTGATACAAAGAAATGAGCTATCAAGTCACAAAAATATATGGAGGAACTAAAATTATACACTGATAAGTGACAGAAATCGGTTTGAAAGGCTACATCCTGTGTAATTCCAACTGAATGACATTATGAAAAAGGCAAAGCTATAAAAAAAAATAAAAGGAACAGGGATGAGTGAACCTTCATGTAAACTATGGACTTTAGTTCATAATATATGTTAATATTAGTTAATTAATTATTACACATGTACCCTACTAATGCAAGATGTTAATTATAGGGCAATCTGGCTACAGAAGAGGGCTATATGAGAACACTCTGTATTATCTGCCTGTCTTTTCTGTAAACCTAGACCTATTTTGAAAAGCAAAGGTTACCACATTTTTTCTAAAGAAATGTGTCCATTTCATAGATGAGAACTCCAAGACTTGGGACTTTCAAAGGTTAATATCTTGATGAAAACTACTCTGGGGATAATTGCAGTGGAAGTAGATTATTGAGGGGAGAACTCAGCACAGAGGCTCAAAAGAGAAACCAGTTTTCTTAACCTAGATGCCCACACTGGCTTAAAGAAATGAGGAAGACAGTCTTTTATTAAACAGGTGTGTTCAGTTGTGGCGTGAGTGTGGGGTCCTGTAATCTGGCTTAACAAGCCCTGCAGGTGATTTTGATATTCGCTAATATTTGAGAGTCACTGTCCTGGACTTCCGAAGGGAGATCAGAAACAGGCCAGAGCTGTAGCCAGGTTGGATGTGGGAGTGCTGGCAGAACACATTGGGCCTCTTGGAATTCTATCTGCTTGAAGAGACTTCTAGATGTTATGTTACAGAAATTGAGCTTGGCTGGGTGGGGGGGATGCCTGCAGAAGGTGCTCACAAAATCAAATGTGTCCCCTCCCACCTGCAAAAACTTGTTTATGGAGTTTAGGAGAGAAACACTCATTTTAATTCCATTTCTTTGCTGCTGGGATGAGAAGGAGACAGTGTAGTTTTCTTCATGTTCATGATTGGAATCCTTTATTCATTGAACAAACAGCGTCTTCTCTAGGTCAGGCATTGTAGTGTCAAGGGATACAGCTAGAACAGGATACACTGGTTTTGTGGAGTTTTTATTCTCAAGGGACAGACAGACAAATAATACAGTTTTTTTTTTTAAACGAAAGAGGTATTTAATAGTTTCCTTACCTCCAATAAAGCCTGTATGTTTGTATCTCTCCTGAAGTGTTTGATATGAGAGCCTCACAGGAGATCCCCTCCTTCAGTTGTTCCATGTAAATGTGCCACATTGTTCTGTAGATCTGGGGTGAGCAGATGTCCAGCATCTCCTTCCATGCAGAGAAGAATTATGTGCTTGAGTTGCTGCTGAATTCATTCTCCATGTGAAGAAGAATGTACATTTCATGTTGTTTTGAATATTGAATGACAAAAGGGAAAGAAAATAAACCGTACAAAAATAACCGCGTGATATCAGTGCTGAGGACTTAAACTCACCAAAACAAGGAAATTCCAAATTAAGGCCAAATAGTCAGAGTCACACTGCCTTTTCAGCCACACCGACATGCACTGTGACCAACCAGGATTCTTTCTTCACCTGGTGTCTCCTTGGCTTGTCATTTTGGCACTCAGCAACTTAGTCACTGCTCAGGAAGAAATAGTCTCCACTCACTCAGGTTGTACTCTTTGTTTTCATTGCTGGGATTGGCATTTAGAAGAATTTTTACTAAGCAACTTCAAAAAGAAGTGTTGCTTTGTTTCAATTTAGCTCGAAAACTGATCTTTTAAATTAAAGTAAGACTGTTGCAAAAGAGCAGAATGAATTCCAATAATGTTTAATTGTGTCTTCTCTCTAAATAAAAATCAAAGACCCCAAGGAATAAAACTCCAAAAGAAAGGGAGTAGAGGTAATGTAAACCCCTGAACTTTGTAGTACTTTAAACTGAGGTATATCAGGAATTTCCCAACAAGACTGTTGCTCTCCCAAAGAGAAACCAAGGTCTCTTCATTCCTGTTATGTTTTTCTCTCTTCACTTGCTAAATTTACTCAAATGTAACTCTCCCAAGCTCTAAATCAGCAACTTTCAAACTTGACTGCATTTTAGAACCTCATGGAGAGTTTTAAAAATCTCAACGCCCAGGCCACTCTCCATACCAATTATATCAGAATTTCTAAGGGTGGGATTTGGGCATCCAAGTTGTTAAGGTTCCTCAAGGGACACCAAAGGGCAGCAAAGTTTGAGAAAGAGCGTTCGATACAACTAGCTAATGGCAAGCCTCACGAGAGACAGATATTTGCCAATATTGGAATAATTTTTCATTGTCAGAGAAGGATGAGCGAGTGGATGTAATTGACCTAGCTTTTTACACCTTCCATCTGAGGAGGTGAGGAGTTATAGAATGCTCAGGAGACATCTGACACTATCACTTAAAAACAAACTTAGATGTGCTTGATACACATAAAGTAAAAAGTGAGCCAAGTGGTTGTTCTTGGTGAGGACACACACTGGTCATGCTAAATGGAAGAAGCTGAGAGGCTTGTGGGGACGGGGGACTGAAATTCAACCCCATGACACCATTTAGCAAGTCAAGGATGGTAGGGTTGGGACATAGCATGTGTCCATTGCAGGCTTAATTTGTCACTGTGAAGTATATCACTAGTGAATGGCCCTGTGCTGGCTGCTAGAAAGTTCAGGGTGAATGTCCAGGAAAAAATCATACAATTGTTGAGTTCTTCTGTTGCAGGTATGAATGGAAGTAAATGAGAAAAAAAATTGAGTAAATAGTAACTTTTCTAGTAAGAGTAAGTCCTTTTTTTTTTTTTTTAATGTTACAGAGTCTCACACTGACCACTGCTCAATTTAATAGAATTTAATTTTCAGTGGTGAAAATCTTGGAACTCATAACTTTATTGTTCATTGAACTCTGATAATAAAAATAAAAAATTGTTCTTTTTAAATTCTTGGTTTCTTAATATTAAAACTTAATATTCTGATCTTTCCATTCTTGAAGCTATACCTAATTTTTTTGCATGATGTATTGTTTGCACAATTTCTCTATCTCTATTCTAAGGAATAGGAACAGAATTGAAGAGGAAGTCAGTTTCTGCCTTTCTGATGCTTGATATGCATTGAATAATTGTTGACTGGCCACATTTAAACAGTGAATACCTTACCTGTACATTTTATTGAAGCATATACATGTCTAAACACTGTGTGTAAATGTCCTCATGTATCTTATTTTTGCAGTCACTTCAAAACTTCTGGCTGGGCATGGTGGTTCATGCCTGTAATCTCAGCACTTTGGGAGGCTGAAGTGGGAGAATTTCTTTTTTTTTTTTTTTTAATAATCAGTATTTTTTATTATGATATTGTGGGGTACAGTTAAGGGTTAGGTATACAAATATGCTTCGTTCAGGCACCCTTGTTGATAAGAGGTGTCTCCCCATCCCCAGATAGATATTGAGTACCGTTAATCCCATCTCCCTTCCCTTCCCCTCCCCATAGTTTCCCACCACTGTCAGTCATTTTCTTATAGTATTACGTTGGATGTTCAAGTTTCACTATATGAGTGAGAACATGTGATACTCAGATCTTTGTTTCTGTGAGAGGTCACTCAGTATTATAGATTCTAGTTCCATCCAGGTTGCCGCGAAATTCATGATTTTGTTCTTTTTTATGACTGCATAGTATTCCATCATGTATATGTACCACATTTTTAAAATCTAGTCTTCTTTTGATGGACAGCATGGTTGCTTCCAGGTTCTTGCTATTGTGAACAATGCTGCGATAAACATACGTGTGCAGGTATCTTTTTTATAGAGTGATTTGAGTTCTTCAGGGTATATTCCCAGTAGGGGGATTGCGAGAGAGCAGGGAGACAGCCTACAGACTGGGAAAAAGTATTTGCCAACTCCAGGTCTGACAAAGCCTTAACATCTTGGGAGAATTTCTTGAGCCTACGAGTTTGAGACCAGCCTGGGCAACATACTGAGACACCATCTCTACAAAACAACAACAACAACAAAACTAGCCAGGTGTGGTGGTGTGCTCCTGTCATCCCTGCTACTCAGCAGGCATAGGTAAAGGGACCTCCTGTGCTCAGGGAGTCGAAGGTGCAATGAGCCATGATCATGCTATTACACTCCAGTCTGGGCGACAGAGTAAAGCCCCGACTTTAAAAAAAAAAAAAAAGAAACTTCCTATTCTCGAGATATGTTTATGGTCAGACACATGCCTGCAATGACTGTATGGCCACCCTTGGTTTATGTATTGCATGTAATGAAATTAGCTTTTTTGCTCACCCCTGGGCAACCTTTGGAAATAAGACAATAGTCTCAGTTGTTTGTTTCCTGGAGAAATGTTAACGATTAACTTGAAAAGAAAAGAATTTCTTTTACCCCACTGCCTAATTTTTTATAATTCCATACAATTGCTGTGTACCTTATCTTTTTTTAATATATCCCATGCAAGATATTTAGTTCTGTAACACTGGCGCATATATTTTTGGCTAAAGAGAAAGCACTACCGTACCTAAAGATTTTAGTTCTTTCCCGCTGGGGTGATGTTTTGAAAATATTAAGCCTTGTCAGCAGCCAGAAAAATATTGCATTCAGGTCTAGCTTTAATGATTGTTAGATAAAGCATCAATCTGATTTATTTGGATACTAACTACCTTTTGCCTGAATCCACATAGTGACTAATGTTTTCCAGATGTGTCCAGCAAGTCGTTGTTGATATGGGGCAGCACAATGTGAAATACTGAAGAAACATGAGTTACCGTGACCCGGCCAACAGTCTGTAGCCTCTGAGTTTGTAGTTCTTTAGGACATGCTTAGGTAGGCAACTCACTTTGGGTGCGAGGCCGGGGGGTGACTTGGTCTGTGGTGGATAAAGCGTGTGGCCACTAGCCATGGTTGTCTGCAGGGTATTTAGTGGGGGATTGGCTTCTCTGTTGGGTTGGGAGTGTCCCTGGGCTAACCCAGGTTGCCTCCTAGCAGGCTGGACTGGAGAAGACAGTTTGCTTGTCTGAGGCTCGATGTCTGAGCATCTGGATTGGGCAGGAGACTGGAGGCACAATACTAAGCCCTTCACTTGCCTCTTTCAGTTTGCCCAGCAGCACTATTTTTATTTAAGTCACTTATTTTGGTATAATTGACATACGAAAAGCTGTACACATGTAATGTATGTACTTGGTAAATTTGGAGGTAAGTATACACATATGAAACCATCACCATAATGTATGCCATTTATCATTTCCAAAAGTTTCATCCTGCCCTCTTTATTGATTTATTATTATTTTGTGATGAGAACATTTATTTATTTATTTATTTATTTATTTTTTGAAAGTGAGAAAGCAGGATTTATTGAGAGAACAGAAAACACCCACAGTGGGAGGGGACCTGAAGGGGTTGCCCGATGAGAACATTTAATCTAAGATCCACCCTCTTAGCAAAACTTTAAGTATAGATGCAGTATTGTTAGCTATAATACCATGCCAAAAAGTAGTCTCTAGGACTTACTCATCTTATATAATTGAAACTTTGTACCCTTTGACTAATATTGCTCCATTTCTTTCTCCCATCAGGCCCTGGAAACCACCATTCTACTCTTTACTTCTATGAGTTTGACTATTTTAGCTTAATCATATGAGTGGTATTATGTAGTATTTGTCATGTCTGGTTTATTTCACTTAGCATAATGTCCTTTGGGTTCTTCCATGTTGTTGCCAACATAGAATTTTATTCTTTTTAAAGGGTAAATGGTATTCTAGTCCATATACAACATTCTCTTTATGCATTCATTCATCAAGGAACATTTAGGTTGCTTCCATATCTTGGCAAATGCTTGATAATGCTGCAATAAATATGGACGTGCAGATATCTCTTCGAGATCTTGATTTTTAGCTCTTTTGAATATATACCTAGAAGTGAGATTGCTGGGATTTTATGAGTTATTTTTAAAGATTTTTGAGGAGCATTCATACAGTTTTCCATAGTGCCAATGCCAATTTACATTCTCACCAACAGTTTACAAGCGTTCCTTTTTTTCACATCCTCACCAACACGTACCTTTTTGGTTTTTTTGTTAATAGTCATCCTTACAGGATGAAATGATATCTCACTGTGGTTTTGATTTGCATTTTCTGATGATTAGTGATGTTGAGCACCTTTTTATATAACTGTTGGCCATTTGTCTTCTTTGATGAAATGTCTATTCTGTTCCTTTACCCATATTTTAATTTTTTTGTTATTGAGTTGTAAGAGTTCCTTATACGTTTTGGATATTAATCCCTTATCAGATACATGGTGTGCAAAGACTTTTTTCCATCTCTAGGTTGCTTTTCATTGTGTTTTCTTTCTTTTTTTAATTTATTTTTTAATTAATTAATTAATTATTATAAAGATGTGGGGTACAATTCAGGGCTAGGTATACAAACATTGATCAAGCAGGTACCCTTGTTGATGAGGCATGCTCCTCCCTCCCCTAGCAGCTTCCCCCTACTGCCAGTCCCAATCCCCCTTCCCCTGACAGTTTTCCACTACTGCCAATCACCTTCCCACAGTATTATAATTGTTCAAGGTCACCTTATGAGTGAGAACATATGGAACTCAGTTCTTTGTTTCTGTGGTAAATCACTGAGTATAATAGACTCCAAATCCATCCAATTTGCTGCAAAGTCCACATATTTGTCCTTTTCCAGAATA